>JABUQX010020985.1:20000-32500 GCA_015478945.1 Trachelipus rathkii
ATATATATATATATATAAAAGATAATATTAAAGCTCTTATTCAGAAAAAAATCGAAAGAAAGCATAGACAAACAACTGGACACTCAAAATAAGAAAAATGTGAAAGAAAATAGAGAAAAACTTGTACCAATAATTGAAACTATACGTTTATGTTGCCAGCAGAGTCTTGCATTAAGGAGGCTCAAGTGACTCGAGGACGTATTGAATTATCAGCTCCACTGAAAATGACTGAAATTTTAGAAGTCTTCTTAGGTTTGAGCAAATGGAGGTGACCAGGTTTTGAAGAAACAATTACTTCTATCGTCCAAAATTCAATGTATACAGAGTCCGATGATACAGAATGAAATCATACAATCATTTAGTCAGCTTTTACAAAGAAAATAGTGGAAGGTTAATAAAACAAATGTTTTCAAGCATTGCTGATGAAACAACGGATATTCCCAAACAGAAAAGTTGTCTCTTTGTGTAAGGTATACGATTGGTGGGTTTTACTTTAAGAGAGGATTTTTATCATTTGTTCCGGTTTATGATATCTCAGGGAGAGCATTGGCAAATGTAATTTTGGAGAGACTCGGCTATCTTGGTTTAAAACTCGAAAATTTAAGAGGCCAAGGATATGATGGAGCCTCTTCCATGAGAGGCGAATTCCGAGGAGTACAATCTGTTATTCCGGAATGAGTATCCTAAACTCTATACACACACATTTGTGTAGCACATTGTTTATATCTCTGCCATATATATCTTACTCTATATATATATATATATATATATATATATATATATATATATATATATATATATATATATATATATATATATATATATATATATATATATATATATATATATATATATATATAAAGTTCACACCTCACGGGCATAGCCCTATTCAAGGAGGGGAACTTCTCTAGGTAATTTCTACCTAGGATCCGAACTAGGATTCGAAATGCGTATCCTAAAGCTCTATACACACATTGTGTAGCACATTGTTTAAATCTATGTCTCTCAGACTCTTCTAAAATTCAGGCAATTCAAAACGTCTTAGGATTCATCTCTGAAATATTCACTTTTTCGATCGAGTCCGAAGAGCACAAAACTTCTGGAAGATAAAATAAAAGAATTTTATAGTAATAAAAATAACAAGAGGATCAAAAGATGTGCGAGACCAGTGGTGTGAACGGCATGGCGCTTTTCACTTTTAAAGACTCTTGAGCCAATTCCTGCGGCGTTGGAAGAAATAAAACAATAGCCTGGTACGATCACTAAAAGCTACTTCGTTGTTAAATTCAATCAGTAATTTTAATTATTTCAATAACATTATTAGTTTTAAGTAATTTTATTGGAGTATCACCTACAAATAATTAAAAACAGTAAGAACATCCATCTGGACATTGTCCAGTGCAATAAACTTAGTGAAAGACATTATTCAACTTCTCGAAAAAGATAGACAAAATGGACTCAGGTTTTTGAGAACCTATCAAACTATTTGATACAAAAAGTATGTATGTTATTAAGGTGTCAATGTAAAACAAATTCAGTTTATAGTTGGGTTTATCAGTTATAAATATTGCCTATATCAGATCCCGAATCATATTACTGCTTCTGTTTATTGATGATCTGATTTTTCGTTGACTGATCGATTTCTCTCGCGTGAAACCCTATCATTTCACTTCAGTATATTTTGCCAGAAAGTGCAATGTACCTTATAAGCATATTAAAAAAAGCATTTTTATAAAGACGACCTTCCAGACGCTCATGAGGATACACTAAAAGGAGAGTGGTATCTCTGGCAGCGTAAATGGCTGCTAGAAAATGAAAAACCAAAAACTGCGATCTGTGCTTTGGCTAAGTGTGATAAGAGGAGGTTTCCTAACATTGCTACTCTCCTGAATATCTTAGCAGTTTTGCCTGTATCCCACCTCAACAGTAGAAAGAACCTTTCGACATTAAGGCGTCTGAAAACGTATTTACGAATAGTGTTGGAGAGGATCGCATTACAGATCTTGCTTTACTGTCAAATCATCGAGATCTCAGCACAAGTCAGCAATGAAAATATTTTGAATCACCTCGGTCAAAAAGCAAGGAAACTGAAATTGACCTTATAAAACGATGGTAAGTTCTTATGAGAATTATATATATATATATATATATATATATATATATATATATATATATATATATATATATATATATATATATATATATATATATATATATATATATGCTGCTGCTCTTCAATATATCTTTGCTATGCTATATATATATATAATATTATTATTATTTTTCCATTATATATGTATATATATATATATATACTATACTCTTTATAAATATATATATATATATATATATATTATATGTATATATGTATATATATATAACATAATATATATATATATATCTTTCTTAATAATATCTTCTTCTTCTTTATATATATGTAATATATAGAGTAATAACATAATAACCAATATATCAGCAATAGCAATAACTAATATATATGCTGCCAGCAACCAACAGCCATATATGTATATCATAATAGCTATAACATGTAATAGTATCTTCTTTATATAACTCTACCAATATATATGAAATATATATATGTATAACAGTGCAATATAATATATCAACTATAATATATATATATATATATAATATATAATAATAATATAATATATTTTTCTTATATATAATAATAATAATATATATATATAATATAATATACTATAATTTAACTTCATTTTAAATGTCACCACTTGCGAAAGTCGCGGCCGAAAAAGATTCTGGCTGCGGATACGATATATATATATATATATATATATATATACTTGCCATATATCTTCTTAATATATATATATATATATCTTCTCTATACTATATATTATATATATATATATATATATATATATATATATATATATATATATATATATATATATATATATATATATATATATATATATGCGTGTTTGTGAGTGTGTGTGTGTTTATGTGTTTATGTAAGTGCACGCGCGTCTTAGTTAACTTTCTACCAGCTTATTATAACTTTAATTTTTTTCCCTTTTCCAAACTAAATCTTCGCTTAAAGTTGGCGTCTATTTGCATAATTCTGCTTTAGTAATATTTGACGTCCTCTTCGTCGAAAGTTTGTAAATAAACTCATATAAACATTATGCATTGAACAATGAATAATTGTTTGGTGAAAGAGACGCCAGGGGGCGCATTCTCTCTCTCTCTCGGTCGCCATATTTGTTACGTAAGAAATTAAGAAATGTAAAACATGTAAGTAAGTAATGTAAAACGTATATATTTTTTGTGTATTTCATTAAAAGAAAATTGAAATTAGTTTACGACTTTTAATGTATTTTCAATTTTATATCTTTGGTTTATTTTATATCACGATTATCTAACGTCTTCGAATTGGCTGGTTGTAAGTTGTAACATGAGTTTGTCATAGACAGACACCAAAATTTTATATATTATAGTGAGCCTCGTCATTTATATTCCGCAACCCTTATGAATGTTTCAATGTTTGTTTTAAGATAAGTAAAATTTTGAATTTTTAATTTAAAATACATTTTTAAATTTTAAAGCACAACATTACTAAGGTTGTAAAATCAAACAATGCTGTAAAAAATGATTGCTTATTGTTTAATCTACTTTCGGATTCTTATGTTATATAATTCCTACAAGAAAAAAAGTTTATTATGGTATCAAATTTTCATTTTATGAGAACTACGCGGGCAGAAGACGAGAAATTCTATGGCGAAGTTGATTGGAGACCCATGATGAAAATAATATGATTATTGAACAATTTAGTGCACCATATGATTTCATTGACATAAAATAATAATATGTATCCCTAAAAGGTAATTAATATCTACATAAAGAATATTGAATGAAGATTTTACGAAGGTTCACAATCCTCCAATCCTCTAGAACTGTATTAATTAACAAACCAAACAAGCCAACGTAGACATTATAAGAAAGTTTGTCTTCCAACTTTCTCATCGAGAGTAAAGTTTTTACGTTCGTTTTTTCCTTTGATGTTGTAATGATCTTAATTTAAGAATCCTTTTAATTTGTTTAATCTTTTGCGAAGATTCAAGATTGTTTCCTTCAAGTTTGAAGGCCATTTAATTAAAGCACCCGGTATGTTAATTGGGTGAAAAGAAATAGATCAAATATGAGGAATTTAGACTACAAAAGAAATATTTCCCAATCTTCGCATAGAGTCTGCCTGTAAATTAATGAAAGAAGGCAAATAGGAATAAGGATCAACATCAAAGTATTATTAGAAATGTTTTTTTTTTCATAGATATCATAGCGCTGATTGGTAAAGCTTATTTATGGAAATTGGTCGTCACATTGCCTTAAAGTGTGCTCTTGAATTATAGTAATATCTGACCTTAAGGTATAAATCAAGATAAATTCATTCATTCTCAATTTTCTTAAATAAAAGAGTAAAATGGCAAAATAAACGAATACAAAAGATTATAACGTTTCCACAGCGAAGGTAATAATAATACCATAGACTAAGAGTAAATACTATTACGAACCAACAAACGACAGGAAACAAAACACTTCAATAAAAAAAAAAATAATAAAAATAATAATAATAATAATAATAATAATAATAATAATAATAATAATAATAATAATAATAATAATAATAATAATAATAATAAAACAAAACAAAATTTCGCCACTAAAAGACAAAATGAAAGCGATAAAATATTTTCAGGAAAAACAACTAAAAGAAATATGGCAGCTAAGAAAGGAAAGAAAAATAAAAACGAAAAAATAAAACAAAACCAAAGCAAAAAAAAGAAAAAAAAGGGTAAAGAGAAAATACAAAAAGCTTAAATTACATTAAAAATGTGAACATTAATTTGACTGTTTTCCAAAATTTAAAACTTTATTTTTCTCTTCTTAAAATGTTAAATTTAAAATGAATGCTAAAAAAGGACAACACCAAATAAGGACAAACCTAAAAATTATGACGATAAAAGGACAAATAAAGACCAAAGAAATTCAATCATAACATTATAACCCAATTTCAATCATTCCTTATTTCTTCATCCAATCATAAAGCTTCCGCGATTTCCACCGTGATCAAATTAGAACAATCATACGATCTTCCATTTGACATAAGTTAACATAAACTTTTGCTATTATTCTTTTCTTCTTTTATGTATTTTATTATCTTTAATACCATATTTTTATTTGTTCCGCTCGAAAGATTTCAATTTGCATATCAGAGTTTTATCCATTCAGAGATGAAAATGACGATTTCTTTTAATGCTCGGACTCCACTTTTCTCCGAATCTTTTGAACAAAATGTTGTAGCAGTCTTATCAAAGATTATATTATTATTACCTCTCTCTCACATGCATACACGCACACACACATATTCATTTCCCTTTTGCTTTATTTATATATTTTTCTTTCTTTCATTCGTTCTAACTTTTCTCCCTTTCTTCATCTTCCTTTTTTCTCCACATTTTTTTCTTCCCTCTTCTCTTTGGCTTTGTCTAAGTCTATTTATATCTTGTTATTGTTAGGATTTATAAACGTGGATGAGAATTTATATGTAAAAGCAAAATTAGTTTGGAATCATGGAGGATCCGGATGTTATTTGTGTGAATGTGTAGCATTTTTATTGATGCTAATTGGTATGAAAGTGAAGATGTTTAACTGACAAAGTTATTTTTTTTTGCTGGATCTCGGTTGTGAATTTGACATAAAATATATTGCCACAAAGAGTATAATTTATTCTCCTGTCGTCTGTAGTTTCAATTGTGATAACTGACAATCCCAACAGTACTTGCAATTCACCCAACTATTTATTGTCCAGGTGTTTATTCAAACGGCTATATACTCTAAAGTCCAAGTCAATCACAAAGAACAAGATCAAGCCACCAATATCAAGGTCAATCTCAAAGAACAAGATCTAGCCACCAAGAACAAGATCAATCGCAAAAAATAAGATCTAGCCACAAAGAACAAGGTCAATCTCAAAGAACACGATCTGGCCACCAAAAATAAGGTCAATCGCAAAGAACAAGATTCAGCCACCATGAACAAGGTCAATCTCAAAGGATAAGATCGAGCCACCAAGAACAAGGTCAATCTCAAAGAACAAGATCTAGCCACCAACAACAAGGTCAATCGCAAAGAACAAATTTCAGCCACCAAGAACAAGGTCAATATCAAAGAACAAGATCTAGCCACCAACAACAAGGTCAATCGCAAAGAACAAATTTCAGCCACCAAGAACAAGGTCAATATCAAAGAACAAGATCTAGCCACCAAGAACAAGGTCAATCACAAAGAATAGAATATAGCCACCATGAACGAGGTTAATTGCAAAGAACAAGAACTAGCCAGAAAAAAACAATGTCAATCGCAAAAGAACAAGGTCTAGCCACCAAGAACAAAGTCAATCGCAAAGAACAAGATCTAGCCACAAAAAACAAGGTCAATGACAAAAAAACAAGGTCTAGCCACCAAGACCAAGGTTAATCACAAAGAACAAGATCCAGCCACCAAGAACAAGGTCAATCTCAAAGGACAAGATCTAGTCACCAAGAACAAGGTCAATCGCAAAGGGCAAGATATAGCCAGCAAGAACAAGGTCAATGGCAAAAAAAGACCTAGCCATCAAAAACAAGGTCAATTGCAAAGAGCAAGATCTAGCTACCAAGAACAAGGTCAATCGCTAAGAATAAAATGTAGCCACCATGAACAAGGTTAATCTCATGGAATAAGATCTAGCCACCAAAAAGAATGTCAATCGCAAAGAACAAGATCTGGCCACCAAGAACAAGGTCAATCGAAAACTACAAGATCTATACATGAAAAACAAGGTCAATCGCAAAGAGCAAGATCTACCCACCAAGAACAAGGTCAATCGCAAAGAAAAAGATCTAGGCACCAAAAACAAGGCCAATCGCAAAGAACAAGACAACGCACAGTGGTAATACATCTGTTCGTTTATTTACAAACTAACACGACTTCACCATTCATAAGATAAACAACAAAAAAGTAGTTAGGCCAATAACAAATGGGAGACTGGTTATAAAATAGTACTGTTGCCAGCAACTGGTTCTGATAAAGATCTAGGCACCAAGAACAAGGCCAATCGCAAAGAACAAGATCTAGCCACCAAGAACAATGTCGATCACAAACAAGGTCTAGCCACCAAGAACAAGGTCAATCGCAAAGGAAAAAATGTAGCCACCAAGAACAAGGCCAATCACAAAGAACAAGATCTAGCCACCGAGAACTAGGTCAATCGCTAAGAACAAGATCTAGCCACCAGAACAAGATTATGAATAAAAAAAATTCTTCTACAATGATTTGTAGTCAAAATAACCACTTTTATTAATTAATTTCTCCTAAAATATTTTTTGATGCTTAAATTTCCTATTACAATCAACCGTTTCGCCCACATAAATACTATTACAGTTATGTCATGGCGGGATATTCATATTCATATGTGGGAATTATAAACGTAATATTTTGAATTTTATTAAGTTTTAAGACATTTTTTAAGGGAAGAGTACTTGAATGTTCTTTGGTATAATTTTCTTATGTCTTTAAAAAAAAAAAGTATATATAAAAAGTCTTAAAACCTAATAAATTCAAAAATGTTTCAAATTCGAATTGCAATATTCTATGATTTGACAACAATTTATTATAGTATAAATTAAAAGATGGGCGAAAACGTTTTAATTTAAATAGACGCAATTACAAATCACAATCATACTATGATTGATTTTCGATAATCAGAATTCGGAGTAATTTGTATAGGCAACATAGAAGAAGTTTTACACCTATAGGAAATATTGATAACAGGAACTATTATTTCAGTCAGCCTTAAACATAAAGGAAATAATGGCAAAATTGAGCAAGAGCATTAAGATATAGTAACAACTTTAATAAAATGACAGGAGAAATAAAATATTGGATACACACAGAATTTAATGATGAAGAACACAGATTTCTTTAAAAAACGATAAAAAGATGATGGAAACAAATCTAATTGACAAAAATGCTTCATTCTTGATCTTCATGTCGAAAGAGAATGTCTATCTTGTTAGGTGAAATTATTATCGAGAGAATAGGTGCTTGCTAAATAGGCTGGTAAGGCTAGTGACTTTACAATAAAATAATTTTTATTTAGTGTAGTCTTTTAGAGACTTTATTATGTTTTATTTTGTTTATGTTTTTTTTTATGTTTTGTTTAACAATAACTTGCCTTAAAAAGGGTCTAAGAAAAAAGGCACTTGTAAATAATAAAACTTGGATTTGGAATCTGATATTTTGCTCAGATAGATATATATTCTTATATAATAATTTATTTGATCATACATATATTTAGTGTTAATTAACGAGACAATACTATAATTATATAAATATTTAAGTTTAAAAAAAAATATGATAAATATAATATATAATATATTATTATATATATAGATATATATAAATTAACAATATGTAAACATTGCATATAATATATATAGAAATAGTTTACATTAAATATTAGTTACAGGAGAATGAGGAGGGTCGGATAAAAAAAAAATATAGTATAAATAAAAGTATATACTATGATTAATATAAATAGAATTATGGAGATAGATATACGAAGATGGATGGGGAGTAGGTAAGTATATACATAGTTAGTAGGTTAGATTAGGTTAGTGTAGGTTAGGTACATTTAAGGATAGTATGGAATTTATAAGATAATTTTATATATACGTATACATTGAATATCCATGTTATATATGTAATTCTCTTATATGGACTACTTTCTAGTCAATATTCTATCTATTATTATCTATCTTTATCTATCTAATCTATGCTGATTAATCGATTTTATTTATACTATCTATATACATTCAATATTCAAAACACAAATATATCTACGCATCTAATCATATATATTAAATCACAAATAAAGCCGAGAGAGTAATAGTATAATATTGTACTAATAATTTTTTATTATCATTTTTGCAACTATATATAATATTATAATATATATAATATATATGAAATTATTATAAATTGGGCAATATATATATATAATATAGGTATATATATATAAATTAATATCCACCATAACTACCCTGTAGGGTAACTACTACCTGTAGATACTGGCTATAACTGAATCAATAGGACGTGATAAATTAGAAATTTAAAACGTTCAAAACGTTACCACTATATCACTATAAATATTTTATTCGAGATATTCCTTTATATAATTTAATATATATACTAATAATAACACACACATACAGTTATTAATATATATATTATATTAATTTAATGTAATATATATAATTATTATTATATAATATAATATTTAATATTATATATATATATATAATATATATATAAAATTATTATAATAATATATATATAGATAAATAAATAATATAATATATTATTATATTAATAATTATATTAAATATATTACTCACGCGATATTGGGCGTTAAATCTGTTAGCGGCGAGGCACTTATAAGGCGCGGGCCCTTATAGGGCGCGGGGCCCTTATAAGACGCGGGGGCCCTTATAAGCGCGGGGCCCGGGCGCATTGCCCCTGTCGCCCCACCCTAGAGCCGCCAGCTGATATTATATATATATATATAATATATATATATATATAATATATATATATAATATGTATATATATATATAATATAATTATATATATATATGGACTTATATAGCTGTTGACTGCTATTATATTGTATATTAGTATAATTTAATTAGGTCTATAAAGTAACCTAGTATATTAGTATAAGTTAGTATAAATTAATTGAAATTTAGTATAATTAATGTATTTAGTACACATATAATACAATATATATTATATATATATATATATATATATATATATATATATATAAATTAATATATATAACTAAGTATTATATTATATATATATATATCAAAATATAAAATTTTAACGAGTATTGTAACAATATATCACAATATATTAATAATAATTTATTAATAAATAAATAACGGGATAAATACATAATTATAATATTATTTTAATTAATTCTGAGTACTCTATACTGGATGTCAACACAGCTTATAACAATAATAGTACATATAAATAATATTAATATATATTAATATATATATATATATTAATATATATATATAATATATTATTATAATATATATATATATTATATATAATTATATATTATAATAATATAAATATATATATAATATATAAGTATATTAATATATATTGTTAGTGTGTATGTGTAGTGTTAAGTGAGTGTAGGTGTTAAAGATTAGTTAATGTGTTTGTTACATGTTATGTGTTAGTTAGGTTCTCTAATAGTTGACTAAATTTACAATTAATAACAGTGAGAAAAAAGAAAATAATTTGGGGAAAAGGTAATGCGAATGTCGGAGAAATTTTGGGGAGGAAGAGAGGAAGTATGATGTGAGGAGGATAGATTAATCACTAAACTTACGTTTATCATTCATTTATTCAAATCTGGAAATCTACGCGCAAAAGCTACGATGAGAAACAAATGCTAATCAATAAATAAAAAAAATAAAAAATTACTTTACAACATTCTGTATATTACTAAAATGTTTATATTTATTAAACTATTCGCTGTTATATACACTACATTATTATCAATACTTACATATTCAAACATCCGAGACAGAATAAACGTTTATGCACCATATACTATAAGTAATACATATATATCAATCTTAACATCTATATTATCACTAACACACACAACACTATTACTTATAACGTTTACTACACAACATAACAATATTACTAATCTATAAACTAAGATTTAATATCAATCATATCAATAATATGTACATATTAGGGGATCTCAGCTCTTAGTATATCATCCTATGGACTAAATACATAAATAGTATCAAATTCTATACTTACGCTTGAAACACACACACTAACCATCTAATATAATATTACCACTTATATTGGTTCATCATGAGAAGTATCTACTCTTATTCACCCGAGCACCTTTAATATTTCTATAACTATACATAAATTTCTCAGACTCGATATCCAAGAATCACTGGAGCCTTAACACCATTCACTTGAGTACATACGTTCATTATTACTAAGATCTTAATAGTACAAAAAAGTACTATTAGAAATGTTAATAGGATATTAGATTGTACTTTAATCATCTCTATAGATGTGTCCTCTAAAATATATTACTCATATATTATATAGTAAAACACTTAAATAACTAAGTAATCCTACATAATACTGACTTTACATAAACATTAAACTTATAACTAAAACAACTAGCAAGATATTTATACTCTAAACTTCATACATAACTTGAGTATATCATCACTCCGCTAAATTATTATAATGATAGAATACTATATACAATATTTTGTTGCCTAATATATTATAATAACCTTTATTATTTTAGAGAACACAAAGTATATAAATGTAATAAAATCATGTTAAAATGTGCAGTTATCAAAAGATTTTTATCGTCTAGGAGAGAGAGATGGTTGAAAAATTTAACTAAATGAAGACCAATAAATCCACTACTTATATGCTCGTAGAATGTCACTATATTCCCAGATCTTAGATAACTACCACCTACTTCAAAGGAATTGAATCTAAAGATGATTCAATATCATCTTATGTTGAATATGTAGTAAGCAAGATGCAATAGATAAGTTATAGATTTAAGATATCTTTTGACTATCATTCTAGAGTTACATAATAAATGTTCACTTCTATAATATATAAGGTTAGTTACTATAATTATTATATAATGAAGAAAATATATAACTGAAAACGATTAGATAATAATAATAAATTAGCGATTTTACAATAACTAGTAAATTTAAATTAGATATATAATAAGAGAAGTAATGAGGAATATATGAGTTGACAGAAAGATCAAAGAAAAGAACGAGAAGCACTAGAGAGATACGCATAGAAAGAACGAAAGAGATATAAAGATACCGAGAGAAAGATATTATAAATAAAATGACCCAAAACATATTTATGAACGTAACTTGTGAGAGAAAGTTTTATATTCATCACAAACCATCAAAGCATTTGGAAACCTATTCAGTGAGAGATAATGTGGCCCTTCCAGAATGTTTATAAAAAAGAATAGCGAGAGAGAGTAAGGAGGACCATCAGGCAGAGAGAGACGAGTAGTAGAGAGAGAGAGAGACGAGTACGAGCACAAAGAGAGAGGAATAGGAACGACGAGCGTTGCAGCAGAGGAGAGAGCAGCAGGAGTTGACCAAGGCAGGTTCAATAATGTAGCACGGCGTTGCCACCCGCCGCGTGAGTCGCGCACCGCCGAAGCGACAAAATTTCCTGACCGTACTGCCCGCCGCGTGACGCTCGCAGGCGCAAATATTACACCGCCGAAGAGGAACGAATGAAAAAATAATAAAATAATAGCTATAAAACTAATTATTTAATGTTTATTTCATACTTATAAA
>JABUQX010020985.1:37500-69540 GCA_015478945.1 Trachelipus rathkii
TTATTCAAATTAATTTCAATTTAATTTCCATTTTAAAATATAAAAATATTAACAACGAAAATACAGCTTAAATCGTTGCCTCGAACAAATTTAAAAATCTAACTCTTGGTTCGTCTTGACAATGTTACGAACAATCAACTTTGAGATGCTGAATTTATACACTGTGGAGTTGCTAAAACACTGGCTAAAATTATCACAATACAAATTACAAATTATCAGAATACAAATTACAAAGTACTATGGGATTACACTAACCTATAAAGATTTTATTTTTAAAACGTAAATGAAAAATATTAAATACTAAGGAACCTGAAATTTACCTTTATAAAAAAAGACACTCAGCGTGGATAAACATACTGTTATCACAAGCACGAAGCTTACAGAGTGTAATAATTAGATCCTCAGTAAATATCATGTGAGCTCGAAACTCTAAAATAGCGATAAGCTTAAATTGTTGCCAGGTGCAACACACATCTCTCGTACAGCAGTTATGCTAAGTGCAATGCAATTTGATATAGTTAGTAACAAAATTATCGACTACTATTCTAGATATACGATATTTTTTTTTTAACATTACTTAATATTTAACCTATTTTAAAATAATCTTATAAATGTAATAGAGGACATTTCAATTCACGTACTGTTCTAAATACATTAGATGTATGATTGGTAAAGCTGTGTCATGATAGACAGAATAAATTCATTACTGAGAGGATATATTATCGATACATACTACTATTTTTGTAGTAGAATATACGGAATAGAAAATTGGGCTAGAAACGGAAATATGATAAACAAGTTACATCGTTTTAGGTAAAGAAAATTATTTAATGTAATTTTGTTATTTTATTATTATTATTGCTTTTTGAGTCTAGTTTATAATTTATTGAAAATATTAATTTTTTAATAACTTACTACTTCTAATATCTAGTAATCTATATTAATTAATATTAATTATATATCTATAATATTAATTAAATATATTAATATATCTTATTATATTATTGATATATATATATATATATATTATTATATATATATATTATTATATATATATATATATATTAATATATTATACTATATAATTATATATATATATAATAATATATTATATATTATATAGTTTATATTTACATTTATATTATTCATAAAAAAAATTGCCGGCATTATAAGTATATAAAGAATATGTATACAAGTCGGTATATTAACCTTTATTATATAGAAAATAACATATTACAATCATTTTAAATTTATTTGAGAAATGAAAAAATATTATTTGGACCTATTTGAGGATATGAGGATAATATATGAGGCTACATCTTAAGATTTATATTATCTAGTATTTTAAAGCTCTAATTCTGATGTTAATAAGATATATTTAGGACTAAAGAGATAGAGATATATATTATGATCGCTCAAAATAGGAAGATATTAAATTATAAATAAAAGCTATTACAAGATGAACTTGTCATATTGGTATAATAGAAATTGAGTCTGTATTCGTGAAGAATTTAATAGTATATTTATATTATTTGTGAAGGAAAAATTCATCTGTTCTAATTTCGCTGCTTGTTACTTACTAACGTATAAAATGAATCTTAAGTGTTGGATGAGTATTATTAATCTATATTATAAGGTACTCAAGTTTCTTCTTTTTATAGGTTTTTATTTAATGAATATTTTATATGAACATTTCTAATATATATATTTTTATAGTATAATTGTTTTTTAATCAGATTCTATATATTACAAAACCTGTATATATATATATATATATTTATATTAATATTTTATATTATAATTTATAATTATTATATATAATTTATAATATTATAATATATTATAATATATATATATATATTATATTATAAATTATATATATATATATATATATATTATATCTATATTTTTGTATTTATATATATACCTTTACAAAAAGTATATTATATATTAATATATATGTATTATATATAAATTATTATAAATATATATTATATAATAATTATATAATTATTTTATATATACATATGTTAATTAATATATATATATAATACATAGTATATAATATGTGATTTAAGGGATTATTGCATTAGCGGTTGTTTATAGTCGGATGTATAGTGGTGAGTGTGTTTAGGGTAATCTTCGACTGCAGGCTGGTGAAGACGATGAGAAAGTGGTTGATGATCGGTGTATCTGAATAGTTGAAGGAGAGAAATGTGAGTTATGGCAGATATGGCCGCAGAATAAAAGGTGCATGATTAAGTGAGAGCAATGGCGGGGTTTTGTATGGGGGTCATGGTTGTGGCACCTGGGCCTCTCTATTACTCAGGGGATGAACCCTTACTTGACGATTTACGAAAATAGTGAGGGTCGGTGCGGTCATGAATGCTTACTATAGGGATGGATTTTCTGTTGTGACGAGCTTCTCAGCTAATCTACACTTGGTACAGTTTATGGGAGGACGCGGTAACGCTGTGGGCTCTGTGTTTTCGACGTATTGTCATGTTCTCCGTGGAGTGGGTGGGTGATGTATTACATTATTATATATATATTATACTTATCTATTAATAATATATGCTTTTCTTTTCCGATGCTTGTAACAGCTAACTTTTACCCCTAACAGAGGGAACAGTTGAAGGTGTAATAAGAGAAAGAGAAATACATTATAATATATTTATATATAATATATTATTTATAATATTTATATTATATTATATAATTTCATTTACTATATTATATTATAAAATAAAATATAATATTTAATTATATATTATAATATTAATTTAATTATTAATATTTATATATATATAATAATTATATATTAAAATTATACTATATTATTTAATATAATATATATATTAGTATTATATATATATATATATTTTTATTAATATATATATATAGTATATAATATATATATATTATATTAAATATATATTATATATATATATTATATATATATATATATATTAATATAATATATATGATATATTAATTATTTATTTATATATAATATATATTATATTATAAAATTATATTATTTTATTAATGAATTATATATATTATATATATATTTTATAATATATATATATAATATATATATTAATATATATATACATTATTATATTACTATTATATTATATTAATTATTATTATATTTAATATATTATATATTATTATATATATATGATATAGTGTGTATGTGTGTGTATTTTTTTTGAGAGTATGAGAGTAGATGTAGAAACGATACAAAGGATTTAAATATGATATGGATTGACTCTTTTAGTGAAAGGTAGGGATGCCCGATATTAAAAAATATAATCGATAATAGATATATCTTATATTTTATAAAAATTTTAATTATCGCGTCAAAAATTATCAGGTCCGGATGTGCTAGTTTTTTTTAAATATTTATCTTGATATCGATTATAATTCGATTTTTCCTAGTCGAATTAATTTTTATAATCCGATTTACAAGATGGTCTGATTTTATAAATGTCTATTAATCAATATTATGAGATAAATAACTATACTTATATCTATTATATCATTATAATTATAAGTAGGGCATAAGATTTAGATGTGTGTGTGTGATGTTTGTGATTGGATGTGTGTGTGTGTTGATGTTGTATATTATTATATATTATGTTATTATGTTATGGTATATGTGATGTGGTGTATTGATAGGTTAGTGTGATGTGTGTTGGATCTGTATTGATGTGAGATGTGTATGTGATTAGTTTAACATAATATGATAATGTAATATTGTATTTTAAATATTAAAAATTATTTTATAAATATTACATGTTAACTTACTAAGTTTAAATAATTTTTTATAGTTTTACAAAAATTTAATTATAAGTACAAAATTGATTTGTTACTAGTATATATTAGATCTATTACTTTATATTCTATCTTACTACAATTATATTTGTCCTTATATTATTATAGACTTTAATCTTGTTATTGTTTAGTCTGTTCCTATAGTCTGTCTGTGATTTTCTTTTAGAGTTTATGTTAGATTATTATCTATTATTATATTACTCTCTCTTTAGGTCTGCCCATGTTTTTGTTCATGTATTACTTAGTTTACCCCTATATATACGACTTATATATAAAGTATAGTATTATCTATTATCTCCTCTTTCCTAATTTTATACCATCCGATTCTTTGTGTTATACTATATTCATTATATATTATATATATAGTATATTATATACTATTAACTAACTATATATATTATATATATTACTATATTATAATATTATTACTTATAATTATAATATTATATTATATATATATATATATATATATCCTATACTATATTGCTTGCAGATTGGCGTAAGCACATAGTTATAAAGAACGATTTAGCTATACTAAATTGAATACATTTCATTAATCAGGGGCAAATTTAAGTTATGAAAAGTAAAAATAAATTAAACTAACATAAATAGAAAAAATATCTAAAAAGTCTTCTCAGGGATGTAGAAATCCTGAAAGAGAGATTGGCAGAAAATGATGATGTTAACCAAGATTATTTGAATGCCAAGCAGGAAACCATTGTTATAAGTTACAGTATTAACGTTTTACCATCTAACCTAACTACTATATATTACTTATCTCTATATTATATGATATATATATTATATATATTATATACATATTATATATTTATACATATATATATATATACTATCATATATATATTATATTATATATATATATCTATATATATATATATATTATATATATATTTAAAAATTTAATCCGACTCCTTTCGTGTTGGACGGTGGGCTACGTTAAATTTTAACTTTTGTCATATATATTATATTATATATATTATATATATTATATATAATATATATATATATATATCTAATCGTCTCATATCCTCTATTAATTATATTATATATATATATATTATTAATAATATATATATAATTATATGTATATAGTTATATATATTATAATATATATATATATATATATATATATGATATATATATATTTAAATATTTTAATATAATTATATATCTTAATTATATATATAATTATTTTAATATTAATTAATATATATTATATATATAATTATATATATATATATATAATATATTATAGTTATATATATATATATATTGATTATCTATATAGTATATATTGATTAGATTATAGTCTATTATATATATAATATATATTATTATTATTTATTATTTATTATATATATATATATTAGGTATATAAATATATGTATAATCTATATATATATAATCTATATATTATATATATACAATATCTTATATTACTATATGTATATATATATGATATGTAACTCACTCAGAGAGAGAAAGACTTCAATTTATGAAATTTGATAGCAGACGTATGTACAGAAGGAAAAGTGGTAGAAATGGAAAAAAGGATTCTTCACTCCTCAGGTCTTGCCAACTTTCAAGTTTTCCAACTCAAGAGGTTGCACGACTGAAAGTCTGGTGCTAGAAGCGGTTGATGTTGGATCTTGAGAACTGGGGGTGTTTCTGACTTTTTGTGGACGAGTGAATAAATAATATAAGAAAAATTGCGTTTCGCTAAGAAAATTAAACAATAATCATAAAAATTTACATTTTTTTTTCGTATTTAAAAATCAAAATAACTATTAATTATTAAAGAAGTTAGGATATATTCAAATGATTTCTTATTTAAGGAAAATAATTATTGAATTCTAATAAGAAATTAAATTTAAAAAGTTGGAAGCTTTGACACTGATTACTTGGACGACTCTGGAACTCTGGGATCTTAAGAAATCTATTAAATTTTTAGTATAAATGAAATAACTATTATAATAGGAAAGTTCGAAATGGATGCCAGACGACTTATCATAAGAAAAAGCTGCAGTGATGTACCAAATACTAACTTTTAGTAATAGCAAATTATAAAATCCTTAATTTAGTTAATTACATTTTAAGCAAACAATCGAATTCGCCAGTAGATGATTAGACTAGTCGTACTCTGTATGTTAACTGTAAACCAACTCGCAGGAGTCCTTTCCGGTATTATGATTCTTATGATTCTTCGTCCACACTACACTGAACACACTCCCCAGAGCTACACGTAAATCAGGATCAGTCTGGTCTCGAGTGGACTGCAAAGTTTTTTTCTAGAATACATAATAATATAAATATACTGAATCTCATGAGTGATATTGATTTAATACCTTTTATTGATTATTTTAGTTTTAAGTTGCTTTCCGAAACTTAAAAAATAAGTTTTTTTCAATACCTGCATGTTTTTTAAGGCGTTTTCCATTTGTCTTTGTGCTAACTGCTCGTAAGAAACTCTAAAATCACATTTGTCAGTTTCTAGCACAGAATTTTCGGGCATATCGACGATTGTTTACAAAATTTTGATCAGCTGTTTAGATGGAGCACGTGGTTTTTTGTTATATACAAAAACAAAATATATAATTAAATAACAAATGGTTTTATTACAAATAATTAATTGACCAACTATTTTGATGGAGTTTATTATCGATTTGGAAGAAAATTAGTTTAAAGCTAATTTCAGAATAAAACATTCAAAAATTTCATCGAACTATACAACCCTGGGCAATCTTCATTTGTTTTACATTTTTTTTCTTAGCCATGGTTGTTCTACTATAAAATTCGGTAAGAACACGGGAATTTATGTGAGACAACCTAGCAGAATTTGAGGAATATTCAATCAACGTTCGTTAGCATTTTCTATAAATTTTGATGCCTAAACATTTTGACATAATATCGAATGATCTTTTTAGCTATTTTTCAACTAAATTTCGTTAGCAAAAGAGCAAAATCGAAAACCTTTTTCTTCCTTTAATTTAATATATATATTATATAATATATATATATATATTATATATATATATATATATTTAATATATATTATATATATTATATTAATTATATATAATATATTATATATATTATATATTATTATTATATATTATATTAATGATATTATAGTGCACTCTAGGACCTGGAAAAGTCATATGGGCATATTAATGTTACCTAAAAAGAACTAACTAGATTGATTTGACTTGAAAGTTGTGTAACCTCATTTGAGTATTAATTATTAGGATTTAAATAATGTCATCTGTTTCGTTTCTGACGAGGCCTGAACGTCGGCATTTTACAGGAGATATATATTGTTATACATAAATAATATAGCAGAGGATAAACATTTTTACTAATCATTTGTCCAATAATAATTGTTATTGGGTGCAGTTATTCCACTTTAGATCACTAGAATAACTGAATAGTATGGATAGTGATTATACAGATATAAAAATTTTACTATCAATTTGTACTAATGATAGTTTTTTAACATATCATCAAATTATTTTAATGGTTCAAGAAAGTCGGTAATAAATCTAATAAATATCCCGTAAATTTTCATTTTTATTATTATACACGACATGTGGAGAAATGGAACGAAGAACGAAATATGGAGGGGAAAGAGATTTTCATCACTTTATGTCTGTATGTATTTCGTATGATGTCGTGAGAGGTGCGAGGTATATTAAAAGAATTTTGTTATTTTTTGCTATTGGCTCTTTAATAATTATAGATTTTTTTCTTGTAAAGTGAATTCTGTGTGCGTGTTTGAATTGATTTGAGTTAAAATAAATTGATTCAGAAATTATTCGAATATATTAGTCTCTAAGAATATAAATTCTAGCCACAAAAATATCGTATATCGAAGCCCAAAATATAGAATATTCTTCTTCAGATATAGTCGTATGATATTATTATTTTTGGGACAATTAACTATCATCTTTATTATCCTCATTATCTCCATCATTCATACTTGAATTAACACTTCTCTAAAAATATAAATCTAAATGAAATTATGTATACTGAAATTAGTTAAAATACCAAATATAATATATCTTTCCCTATATGTATGTATATTAGTTATTAGTATATATGTATTGATAAATGTTATAATTGATTAATTGATACTTGATATGTTATTTATAATGTATATTATTTAATTGTAATATATGTTATAATTATATATATTGATTCGCTGGAATGTATGATATATGTATATGAAGTTATATATATACTATATATTAATATTATATATGTAGTGTATTATATATATGTATAATTGTGTATATATATAGATTTTATAAGATGTCATGTTAATTATTATACTTAATATATATCTATATATCTATATATATATATATATAATATATATATATATATATATATTATATATAATATATATATATATATATATATATAATATATATATATATATATCTAGTGATACACAAGCCGTTGCAGGAGGGTGACTTATATTATAATATTAGAGAGAGAGAGAGAGAGAGAGAGAGAGAGAGAGAGAGAGAGAGAGAGAGAGAGAGAGAGAGAGAGAGAGAGAGAGAGAGAGAGAGAGAGAGAGAGAACTAAAAATTTGCTTCTTAATAATAATAATAATAATAATAATAATAATAATAATAATAATAATAATAATAATAATAAAAATAATTGATTGTTTTTCTTTTTTTTCTTTTCAGATTGTCTGTTTTGAATGTTCGATGTGGTGCTTATGGCCGTCCAAAGGCATTGCTTTTTTTTTTTAGATTAGTTTTATTTTAATAGTGAAGTGCGTGCGTTATATGTATTTATATGTTTTTCAGTGTAAAATTTATTAAAAAAAGTTAAAAGTAAAAGTGGCGGCGTCTGGATAAAGTAAAGGTTAGTCATGCCTTATAAATTAACTTTGGGTTTGTTGAAACTATATGGGGTACGTAATCTTGAGCTCAAGACAGTACGTTTGTGGGTTAAAATAACTGTATTCTATAAGCATATATTTAATAAGAATTATATATTAGTTATAACGAATAACTATTTATCAAGAGAATTTCCTTACTTACTATTTTGAAACTATTTTGGGAAATGTTCGTCTTTCTTTTCAATGTTTCCTAGATAAGGCTAATAATATTAATGGTTATTATTGCTGTTTGAGATAGTAATATCGGTGGGTTTTTCTGCTGGTTATTAAGTAAATGAATTTGCTTCATGGAATTTAGATTCCGCTTAACTTTTTGCCTCTGGTTCAAATTAATTATCATAGAGTTTTGGTACCATCATGAATATTGTATTTGTCAAGGGTTTTAATTACTTAATCTTCTTTTACATATTTCATAACCTACTATCACAATTTATTACATTAATTACATTTATTAATAATATTTATTATTATATGTTTTCTTTATTTATATTAATATTTATTTTAATTACATCCTGACCAGTTTTAAGATTATTCTAATCAGATTAGTTATTTTCTTTTTCTCCTAATTCATAATTACTTCTTAATTTTTATAATACTTATAATTTTTCTTTTTGTTCTTTTTATTTCTTTTATTATCTTCATACTTAATTATTTGTTTAAAGATTCTAACTCATAATTCATTCATAATATTTTCAAAGTTATATTTATATTCATTTTCCTTTTTAGTATTCTTTAATTAAAATTTATTATTTAGACATAATTTAATGGGATATTTTATCCATTTTCGGGGTTAAATTTAATATGAATTTCTTATGGGGTTTGGGTAAGAACAGCTGATTAAAGTATTATTTCTTTTTATTTATTTGTCATTTAGGGTTTTCTAGCTGCTATGTAATGCAGCAATTTACCTCAAGTTCTACGAGTTTTTATGAAACAAAATGAAATATAATCACTGTACGTTTCCGAAATAGTATAGATCTTTATCTATACTATTTCTATTTCTCATAATTTTCACTCTCTCTCTTATATCTTATATTATTCTCTTTTTTTATTATCTCTTTTTGTTCTTCCTTTCTGTTTATTTTTTTATTCTCACTTGTTTTTATTCTATTTTTTTTCAATATATTTCTTATCTATTAAATTCTTTATTCATTATTTATCTTACTCTATCTAATTATTTAATATTTTTCTATCTATCTATTAATCCTTTACTTTTATCTTTCCTTTCTTTCTTTTAAATTATTCTCTATTATTTACTATTTTACTCTATATTCATTATACTTATTCTATCTATTCTATCTCTTTTATTCTCTATTATATTTCTATTCATCTATTCTTAAATCCTCTTACTTCCTTATTATATATTATTCTTTCTATATTATTATCTCTATTAATTCTTCATCTCTCTTAATATATTATTATCTTATATATAATTTCTTAGTATATTATAATATTATTGTATTATTTTCCTAAATATATTTATTTTATAGGTACTGGTAGTATAATACCTTTATTAACTTACTTATTATATATAGGAAATATATATAATTTGAATTTTAATTTATATTAATTATATATATATTTTAATATTATATATTATAATATATATTATATATAATATTATATTAAATATTATTTATTATTATATATCATAAAATATCTTTATAATATATATATATTTTATATTAATATATTATAACTTATATTAATATAATATGATATACTATATTTATAATATATTTTATTCTAATATATATATCTATATAATATAATTATATATAATATATATATGTAATATCTATATATATAATATATATATTATTATATATATTATATATTTATTATAATATTATTATTATTGTTATATTTTTATAATTTAATCATATATCATAATATATTTTATATATATTAATATTATATATATTTATATATATCTTAATATTATATATGATATATTATTCTATTATATTAATATATATTATAATTATATTAATTAATTATAATATATTATAATTAATATATTAATTATATATAGGTACTTTCAATGATATTATATTTATAGTATAATTTATTTATTATAATATATATATCACTAATTAAAAATAGGTGTATTATTTTTTAATTATTAAAAATTTAATTGTACACATTATGTTATTTTAATGTCTGAGGTAATAGGTAATATTATATATATATTATATTTTTTTACTTACAATTAGATAAATTATATAAAGTAGAGTATAGCCTAAGTTACCTTATATATATATGCTTCAAAACGGATTACTTATAGTATTAATAATACGTATAATATATATAATGAAAATAATTTAAATTATATATTAAAATAATATTTAAGTTATATAATTTATATTATATACATATATAGGTTAATATATAATATACTATAACGTATATATAATTAAATATATACTTACATATATATTAACTATTATATTACTTAATAATACTAGTTATATAATACATTAAAATAATATATCTATATAACTATATATTTAATTAGTAATAATTATTATATTATAAGTTTATTCATATACTTATCATATTTTTAAAAAAAATAACACTACATATTGATAGCACTTAATGAGCCATTGTTACGATAATATACATAGAAATAATAGTATAAAAAAAATACCTTATTTAATGATTATTATCTATCTACCTATATTTCTCTGCTTTCTCTGCGTCTTTAAATACTAACAAATTTATCAAGGAAGATCTATCCTAATAATATATTATATATAATATATTATAGTTTATAATGTTATATATATAATATATATATTAAATCATCAAGGGAGGCTTATTGATAAATAAGGAAGGTTCAGGTTAATAGACTAAATAATATATTTTACAAGTTAAATAAATATATATTCTTCGAGTCCTTTTCGTTCTAAGCTGGAACCTATATTCAAAAGAAGTATCTATATATATTGATAAGATTATACATTAATGAATAAAGTAAAAATTATTTAGTTTTGTAATATTAAATTGGAATTGATATATTTTTTTTAAAATAAATTGTGTGTGCTAGAATATTATTTTTAGTATTGTGGTCTAGTATTATCCTATTTAATTAGTTTTTGAAATTATTGAGATTGATGCTGCCTGTACTTCCCAGGAAATGCATATAATAGTTTTTTCCAGTTTTATATTTGTATAATTTATGTATTAATGTTAAATATATACTTAATAGATTGTGATTGTAATTGTAATGTTTGTGAAGATTATTATATTAATGCTATATATTTATGTGTCTCTTCCGTATTTTATTTAGAATTAATTCTATTTTAAAGTACTTGTCAGGTATTAGTTATTTGTGTTTAGGATAAAGGTACGGGTAGTATAAGTGTGTAAGATTGTTTGAATTATTTGTAAATTACATCAAATTAAGTTTTACATAATCTTCTTGCCATAATATAAAGTACAATAGATTTATAGATATGAGGTAGCACAAATATTCATTGAGGCCATATTGCATTAAATCGGATAATTCTGATTAATGTCTTGTCCTACATTACTGCTAGGATATCATTGTGCTATAAACGCTGATACATAATTTTATATTTTATATTTGATCTAACATTATATTATATTATATTAGTAGTTATTTATTATTATTATTACTACTAATAAGGTAGAGCTATTTCTATTCTACTTAGGCATATTTGGGCTTACAAATACTATGGTTACGTAGGTCTATATATTATATAGTTATTGATATTTTATAAGTATACTGCTTAGGAATATCTGATAGTAAAACCGTATATTTCAGTAAGATTATTTGAGTATAGCCTGAAATACATTCATTGGATTTATTTTATATATAAAAACTATTATATTACATATATACTTATATATATTATTATTATATATACTATATAATAGTATAGGGAATATATTAAGTACTATTATAAGGTTGTCGTGTTTCACGACCCTCTTTGGTATTTTTTATATATAATGTGATTATATATACTACTATATAATTATTAAGTATATATATATATATATATATATATATATAATATATATAATTGTATATTATAATATAATAATAAGTTTTAAATAATGAATGTCATTTTATATTGTAATGGTTTAATAATATATATAATCGTTTATCTCGATGTTTTTTACCCCTTATATCGATATATATTGATATAGTTGTTAGATTATGTGGTGGTGGTCTATCGGTGTGCTATGTGCGTGGAGATTAGGTCTGGTGACAGCTAGGTGAGAGTAGATAGATCAAATGATGCGGTCAGTCTAGATCCTCGAAGATATATGTATGAGATGCGATTTGTAGTTAGTTGCTCGTTGGATATGAAACTAACTAAGCATGCATTCACGACCTGAAACAGAACCTTTCAATATAAATACGGGTAAAAGGAACTAGGGGAATTTTATTCTAATAGCTTATCTAGGGAGTAAATTTGTTTTACTAAGTTTCTGCTATCGACAGTATTTTAGGATTCTCCCTTTCTTTATTGGAGTCATCGTGGATAAGTAGTGGGGAGGATAGATGGTAGAGTGAGGTTCACCATCGAGTTTGGGAGATATTTATTATTAGTACCTAGATGTGATTGTATATTTATCCTGAGACGGATTATTTCCTGGAAAAGTTGGAATCCTTTCGTCAGGAATTCCTAGGTTTCAACTTCTGAATGGCTGGATATGATAACCCTTGGGTCAGAAGTGGATTCCTGGAAACTGGAATCCTGGGCAAAAAAAATTAAAATTAATAAAAAAAAAACGGGTTTGTGCACTCTGTCCAACACATAATACCCCCCATTAATCAATAAAAGGAATAAGAGATAAAATACACTAAAATGAAAGTAAATTCATAAATTATTAAATTATGTTAAAGGAGCTTGTCTTTGCATATGTGTTTCCGTTGTTAATTACAGTGATGCTTTAACTTTAAAGCTAATTTTCGGCATATTTTCCTTCTTTGAACTCTATACCACCTTTGAATTATTTTATTACAAGAGCTTTTTCTGTTGAACACACATACTTAATAGAAAACTGAGAAATGGAAAAAAAAGTAAATTTATATCAGAATTTTACAAGAATATTATAAATGAAAAAATTCAAAATTTTTTAGACATATTATATAAATAATTCATATATAATAAATAAATATATAATAATTTATTTGTTTTAGGGACTATATATATATATCTATTATATTTTATTTCTAGTGGTTATTCTGTTTTGTATTTGCAAGTCCAGGACTCCGTCTAATAGCTCTGGAATGGAGTTATCTCGTGATGATCAAGTAGCATTACTATATATATAACTATCGGTAGATAAGAGAGGTGCTGGTTTCCTTTATTTACCAGATTACGAATATTTTCTTAGAAAGGTATGAAAATTGCAACTGGAGTGCGTAAAGAAGAAAGTGAGAATGAGGAAAGGGGAATGAGTGAAGATAATGAGAAGAAGGATCAAGGAGAGAAGTGAAGTATCAAGAGAAGACAAATAAGAATGAGTTATTTTGGAACTCCCTCTGGAGTGAGGGTCCCAATGAAAATATTTATATTAGAAGCAGAAAGAAGTGGACATACGGAGTGCATAAAGATGAATAGGACGAAATGAGGTAAAGGAGGATAGTATGGAGAAAGGAGACAGAGAAGAAAGACAGTAGTTGTATACATGGCACCGGTGGCTTGGATGCCGTGCGGTGCTTAGATTTTATTAGTAAAATATATCGGATTATTTAATAACAAGATTCCCGAATACGGTAAAGTAATTTTCATCAATCCCAGTTGTCTTTCTATTTAGTATAAAGAGTGTGTAATTGTTTTACTTAAAAATACTTTTATATGCATTTCTCTATATTTGCTATTTTTAAATTTTATTACAGATTTATTAATTATTCTAATATATTTTATATTCAGTTTGTATGTCTGATATTTTCTCTGAGATTCTGTGATTAAAAACTTCATACTCTTATTTAATGTAATTTAACTTAAAATTATATAAAAAAGAAGAGAAATTATACATAGCCGTGTTTGGAAAATGATTGATTATGTGTTTTTTCATTATTTTATTTATATAAAAATTTTTATTTATTGTATGCATTTTCGGTTTAATTATAATTAAATTTCGTTTATTTTATTAGTTTTTTTTATACATTCTTTTTTAATTACACCTCGAAAAGGAAAGTATTAATTATTTACGAGTATATTCTAAATTACCTAATCAAGCTACACACTAAGATACTCCTTACCCTATTACAATATATATATCGATGATTCAATTTTTTTTTATAATTTATGATTTTAATAATTACTTGATATTTCTAAATAGATTTCACTATAACAAGGTCACTATTAAATAAAAAAAATATATTATTATTTTTATAGTCTTTAAAGTTACTTATTCTTCTATATTATACTACATATTTTCTAATATCATATATATATAATAGATTAGGAATATATTAATTATGTAAACATTTCTATATTTAAAGCATAGTATTATGACAGATTTCTTTATTTTAATTAAAAAAATATATAACATTATTATATATATATTTTACTGGACTTTTATCTTTCTATACTTATATATACAAGATATAATGGTGAGTGGTATAGAAAAATTTGCTATTTTTCATCATAGAATCTCAAAAATGGGGATCCCCGAGAAGACCAATCTTGATCGATTATTTTAATCAACAGACTCATTTCTGTTTAAATTATTTAAAGTTGATTATAAATCATATTGATCTATTGATCTATTGACTTAAATCATATTTTGTTAACATAACACAAAACTTTTATTATTTTGTTTTGTTTTCTTTAAACAACTTTATATTTTACTAAAAGATTTAAATTATTTTATTTTAAGATTTTAAAATTATAAAAATGCAAAGGGTTTTCATATTTATATGCAAACGTAGGAAAGGAAAATAATGAATAAGAATAGCAGTTTTATCAATAATTCAGTTCAATCAGTCAAATAATAAAGACAGTAAATAGTAAATCAGTTAATCAAACTGCCTCCTATCCTTCATGATCTATTGATCATTTTGTTTTAATTAATTCACTAGTTGATCTAAGTCATTATTTTAAGTTAATAACATAACAATTAAAAACTTTTTAATATTTCCTTTTTGTTTTCTTTAAAACTTTATTATTTATTACTAAAAAAGTTTTTTTTTTCATGTATCAAAGAATTTAAAAAAAAAATGTTGCATATTATTACTAATACATTGAATAAAGAAGTTAAACCTGATAATATCATATTTTATATTAGTAACAGACATCACCACTCTATCTCAGTACGACTATAAGCAATGATTTAATATGACTATATAGATATACTGTTGATTATAATTCGTATTCATTTAGTCACTATTATCTTTTTTAGTGGATCTAGAAACAATGAACATGAATTTGCATTTGTTGCAGTTGTTGATGTTGGATTTGTTGTTCGTGTTGTTTGAGGACCATTAGTTTATAAGCGTCGTTTTTGATATTATGTCTTTAATAGTTTTTTCTCTTTTATTTTTTGCCGTTTTTTTTGTTTGGTTGTTGTTAAGATATTTTGTCTTTGTTATTTTTTTAATATTGTTTGTTGTTTTGTTGATGCTATGTAGTTTGTTGTTATTGTTTGGTTTGGTGTTTTTGTTGTTGTTGTTTGTTTATTATTTTTGAGGATTCAATTACGTAAGTTTAAGTTTTAATTTTTTTACTGAATTATATAATTAATATTTCACTTATATTACTCATACTTTTTTACTTATAATTATTTATATATTATTGTTTAATATTTTAATATTGGAATTTTCTTCTCATTAATATTTGAAATTATTATTTTAAGTATATATATATATACTATACTATAATCTTTCATCTCTAGCATTTCTCTCGATTAATAATAGCGTTACTTCATTTATATAAGGCTTTCAACGTTACCAGCATGAAAGTCACGTCATAGCATCGTCAACTCTCTTTTCTACCTATACACACTCTCACAAATATTATAAATATTGTATGATCATTATTATGTTTTTAATACATTATTACAATTATTCATAAATATTATTTATTATCATTAATTGCTTACTTATTATTCATTTATTACTTATTATTATTATTTCACATAGTCATCTTCTCAACTAGGACACCATATTCGCGTGCGATCAACTTTGCTCCAGGTCCCACAACTAGTACTTCACATTTGGTTCGTTCTTAATTGCTCTCTACCCAGACAACTCTTACATTCCATCTACGTAATCTTGTTACGCTCAAGGGTAACCACATAGTAGATACTGTATCATTTTTGCTAGTCACCATTTCACGGGTCAGTCCTCAATGAATTTCTCCGTAGGAAGATCTGGTTTCATTAATTCTATAATTCTTTTTGTACATTACTTGGAATGGTATATGTATCATGGTATTTTCTTCTTCTTTGGGTTCTTGTTCCTTCAATAAAAATATCTTTTTTTTTTTTGGGGAACAAAAAAACTAAAGAACAATATTAATAATAAAAAAAGAAGAAACCTTTTTCGTTTTCAAACATGCACATTTATATTACTTATTGTTTTATTCATGCCTTACTTAAAATCTGTTTTTATCTTAAACAGTAGTTTTATTATTATTATTATTTATTATTATTATTATTATTATTATTATTATTATTCTTATTACCCATTATTATTCTATATCATTATTATTATTATTATTATTATTATGTATTATTTATTCTTTATTATTATTATTATGTATTAATTACTATTATTATTATTAATTATTTATTATTTTTATTATTATTTATTATTCTTTATTATTATTATGTATATTATTATTATTATTTTATTATTATTCTATGATTACTCTATATTATTATTATTATTTATTATTAATTTATTATTATTCTTATTATTATTTTTATTATTATTATTATTATTATTATTATTATTCTTTATCTTTATTTATTATTTATTATTATTATATTATTATATTGCAACTATATCATTGTTATAGTCTTCTCATTTGAAATCATTTAACATTTATTAATCATAATCCATCACATTATCACACATTTACACACACCATACACATCATCTACTCACGATCACACGTCTCATCCTCAAACACACAACATTGGGGTCATCACACATACCACCACTCATCTATCCATTCAATCAATTATGTAGACATATGTTAACGTTAATACTATTATGCCTGGCATCTATCCGTCTATCTTCTGATCATCATGACTGCTATTTCTATGGATGTCAAGCAGATTGTGTAACATTTTCCGAAACGTCCTGTGGAAGACTTTACATTTTTCACATGTTTAATATAAGCATTTATATTTTGTTTATGTATGTTTTTTTTTTTTCATTAAATTCTTTATATTTATATGTATATGTCCATTAGATTTTGTTTACATATTTATTGAGAATATTTCTTGTATTTTTATTTTATTTAAAAATTTCTTATATTTTTTTAAAAACTTTTATTCTTATTTTTGCTTATTCTGTTTTAAAACATTTTTGATTTAACTAAAATTTATTTGATTTAATTTGTTATAATTAAATTTTTTTTGCTTTTTTACATTACCCTAGCAGTAAATCAGGTTAAATTCAGTTTAATCAAACAACCCACCCCACTCCCCCTCCCATGATCTTTTGATTCAAGTCATTTCGAGTATCATTTATTGAGGGGAAAACTCAACAAAAATATAAGGGTCTTTATACAGCATGATCAACGATATATTGCTAGACGTAGCAAAGTTTTTCCCTTAATATAGGTAACATAACATCTTACTGAACTAAGAAATGTATAATGTACAACGAACACCATAGCATATCCTTAAGCACGAATAAACAGCTAACACTAACAAAGTTCCACACTTAACAAACAGTAAAGTCTAACATAGCATACTAAAACGTAACCTATTCACACTTTGTCAGCATATCTCTAAGCAATCAATGTTAATTTTAACCATTTAATATCGCTCTGACTTTAACAAAAATTTTATTGACAAGAGAGGCGGGAAAGGACATTTCCCATTCGGATATCTCGTATCGGTAACAAATTTTTTACACTTAATCAAAGTTCTAACATAACATACTCCCTGAACTTAAGAATATATATTGTACAACGCACAAACCCTAACATAACCTACACGTATTGAATAACTGCTAAACATTCACGAATTTCGAATACTTTCAAAGTGAAGTAGCTAACCACATACAAAACTCAATGTATTCCCCCTTTTTCAACATACCAGCAACAGCTAAGCAGTATTATCTAACAAAATCCTTAAAAAAGTGACCAATCTATCAAAAATACAACATACTTGACACATGAATTGACACTACCTTCGTCAAAATGCAACTCATATCAAATATAACATTTATTTTGAACCCTCAATAACGTAGACATTATCAAATTCTCAAATAAGCTAACATTATCAGCAAAAGCTTGGAAACTCTAAAATTTAATTCTCACTAGCCAGTTAAGCACGTAATATCTTATCGAAACTTATCATTTTCTCTAACTCAAATCAGTTTTAATTTAACATTGTCATGGTAAATATTTAACAAACGTAACAGAATTAATATAGCTTAATACTATATAATATATATAATATTGTATATACTATATATATATATAATATAATAGTAATATATATCTAATATATATATATATATATTTATATATATATATATATTATATATAATAAATTTATTTTTATTTATTAGTAAGTGTTTTAGTATATAAGTTTAATTGTCTGCAAGTGTGCGAAGTTGCTAGGTGTTCTCCCGTTTTAGATTTACGCTAGTTTTGATATCGTATTTATTTTAATTTATTATTTATTTATTTCTTTAATATTTGTTTTATAGTTTTGCATTTGTTATTGGATATGGTTTGTTACTTGTTTTACCTCAGCCCGCATTTCGCGATCCACGTAGCGGGCAGGGAAGTAAAGTATGCTAATCGCATGATTGTGCGACGTGAGTGTTGAGAGGGAGTGGGACCTGTCTATCGAGGACTGGGTCTGCACGGAGCACGGGGTCTAGTGATGAATTATTTCAATGCCATGGAGACAGGCAATTTTGTTTATAGTATGAAGTGCAAAGATGTCGCAGATTGGGCAGTGTGCGATGATTCACGCGAATCATATGTCATCGCAGACGGGATCGCGTCTTCTGAAGTATAGTCAGAAGCCAAGTCGCAGTCGCGTTCGTGATGGCAGTCATCATATGATCAATGTGTAGGAGTCGATGTAGATCCGCTGGTAACCATTGGCCATTCATCTGTCCCTCCTTCCTACACGTTGGTCTGATGAGTGTATACGATGCTGGAGACGTGATGCCAGTGCATGGTTAAGGGTGTGGTGGGAAGGTGGACTAAGCAGCCATAGGTGAGTCTTGAATAGGTGTCGTTTATCTAGATGTCTTCGCCCCATTGTTACATCGATCGGCGGTATACTGAGATTCGAGGTTTATGCGATCGTAGAAGGGGAGCTGATTATGTAATGGGCTTGGTTCTCATTCTAGTCGTGGCGTGTCAGAACGGGTGTAGGTGTAAGATTGAGAGTATGAGAGTGTACTGCGTCTCTGGGTACCGTGGGTTATCGAGAATATAGGTCAGCGGAGTGGGGAAATACCATCTTACCAGCCATGGATTGACGGTCCTGCGAGCAGTCGCGTTGCAGTTAGTGAAATATAAGTGGGCGCGGCTCGCGTAGCCGTAGAACACATGCTGTATATATACTGTGATGTGGTAGATCGGCTCCGGGTGAGGCTCGTCAGGGGGTATATTTGTTATGACATAGACGTTCGATATTCAGTACGGCTAGCAGGCTGATCAGATTACGAGTGGTCACGATATCGCAACCGGTGAAGTCGTTCTCGGTGAAATGATATGTATGGGTTCGTCAGAGTGTTGAGTGCTCTGTAGTAGTGCGGTGTCTTAAGTTGACATCTGCTTATGTTGAGGAGTTAATATTGTGATCGGCGATTCTGTAATGCTAGGTGTCGCATTGACCGCAGCAAGCCCGAGGGGTTGGAGAAGATGGGTGTCGTGTTTTCGAGAGCGAAGTGCGAGTCTGTATCGAGCATCTTCTTTGAGCTACACGGCAGCCATGCGTGTTTTAAATCATATTTTTATGTGATAAAGCATTTTACAGGGGTTTAATGTGTAATTAAGTTTTAAGGTTCTTGAAAGTGTGTATGTTAGTTATAATATTGAAATGACTGTCGGATTGTATTGTGAGTACAAGAGTTTGACGTTTGTTTGTTTAGTTTGTGCAACTGGCTGATTAAATGACTGGTGGAAAGTAGATGTGAGGGTGGGCGCAGGCGTGGGTTTAGTAGACTTCGCCAACGTCGTGCTTCGGGCTAACACCATGAATCGTGTGAATATCTCTCTCAACTAAAATTTTTATTACTGTCTGAGACCCAGCTGGCCAAGGGATTCATTTTCAAATAAACTTATACTCCTACTATAACTTTTTCTATAATTTCCGACTAATGGTGGAATCTGTGCTATAAAAATAAACACCTCCTGTAACTTCGAGATCTTGAATCTCTAACTTCGTGTTGTGGCTAAAAAATCTTTCTCCTACTACTATCATTACTGTGTTTCTGCTACTGCTCCCCTAAATGGAACAGATTTTCACGTTCTTTTTTGACTATCTTACTATTTCTCATGAGACTGTTACTTCTTCCCTTCCAATACGAAGGTCCTCTATTTAGGGGATTTCAACGTACACCACTAATTGGTTGGGCTCCTCTCATACTGATTGTAGGTGGGGAGGAGCAAACATTCAGTATTCTCACGATCTGGAACAGTTAATTAAGGAACCTACACATATTTCAGATCGTCCTAACCAATTCCTGAATACGCTTGACTTATGTATCACCACTACTCCTCTCGCTATAATACAACCATTTCTCTCCTATTGGGTAACATCTGACCAATCTTATAGCTCTTACTATAATACTTTTTCTCCAGCAGCTTTACCATGCCCTAACGTAATTTCTGGCACTTTAATCGGGCTAATTGGGGGCTTGCGTAGTTTTTTGGCAAACTACTCTGAATGAAATACTTTTCTTTTGCTTCGGTCGCCGGTGAAAAGGTGGGGGGCGTAATCATTGATTGGATGAGCAGGTCATTCCTTCAACTAAATCTTCTCTCCCCAAAATCCACTGGTTCAAATGGAGCTTGTTCTCGCGCCATCAGGAGAGAGACATTGCGTATCGGGATGGAAAAACTCTCGTCTCCTATCACTCAAGCTAGTTTTCATTCTGGAATCGTTGCAGGAATATTATTTATTCGTCAGGCTAAGCGCACTTTTTACTAAAAGAAAGTGCGACAACCTAACTTGGTTTCCTACTGATAAAATTTCTGGCCCTTGCAAAAACATCTCTAACAACTTTTGTAATCTGCTTCTCTTATTCGCTCTGATGGTTCTGTTGCAACTCTCCAACTGAAAAGCAATCTCTTTGGGCTCCTTTTTTTCATCTAATTCTACCCTGACGATTCTGGCATCCTCCCCTACTCTTTCTCTCAGGTTTCCCATGTCTTTACCTGTAATAACACATGATCGTGTGCATGGGATTCTGAGTTCTGTGAACGTCAGGAAGACTAGTAGCCCGGATGGCATTTCTCCCGTGTTTTGAGGGAGTGGGCTTCGTAGCTGACGCCTGTCCTTGTCCAACTTTATTCATTATGCCTTAATAACATGACTTTTCCTCAATGCTGGGAAAGCGCATTAATGTAATGTAGCCGATCAGATAAAGGTAGCGGCATCTGGGATGTCTATCTAATACGCTTAGCCTCGACCTGGTATTCCATCTAAATCTTTGAAACTACTTCTTAACTCTCATTTCCTGAATCATCTGGAGTCTCATTCCTTCTTTCAGATCAGCAGTATGGCTTTTCGTCGATCGAAGTCAACTGGTGACATTATTTCCTATCTAACTGATTTATGGTTTCTGCCTTTAGGGATCATGGGAAGTCTTGCGTGGTGGCGCTTGACATTCAAAGCCCTTTGACTGGGTTTGGCACGCGTTACTGCTCTCCAGGCTCCTTCCCTTTGGGTTTCCTCCTTCTCTTTGCTTCTCTTGTCTAGTTTTCTCTCTGGATCGCTCCAGTATCCTCTTGTTGATGATGCGTCTTTCTCATTTGTTAACTGTGGTTGTTCCCGCAAGGTTCTGTTCTGAGTGCTCAAATTTATTCGCACATTTCATCAAATCGATCTCCTACAGTGTACTTCCACTCTGTATCAGCGTCTTATGCGAATGACTCATTCTCCTCTCTCAACCTTATTTGTTCAAATATATGTCTGCTCTCTTTTGCTTCTAGAGTGCCTCTCGTTCAGCTTTCCGATTTCTATCTTAGCCTCTGGATGGGATTTTCAGGTGGGGTCACCGCAACCTTGTAAATTCACTCTTTAAAACTTCAACTTCTACATCTCCTCTCAAAAACACCTCCGACTTTCCCTATTTCTTAACGGCTTAACGTTATCTGTGAATAATCTAAACATTCTTGGTCGTTAACATAAACAGCAAATATCTTGGAAACTCTCATATTTTCTATGTTGCTAAGGTGGCCTCAAAGAAGCTGGGAGTTCTGTTCATTTTTTGTTGACGTTTCTTTCTCTTCACACTACTGTCCATTTATATAAGGGCGTTGTTCGCACTTGTATGGAGTATGGACAAAAAATTTGGGATAGTTCCACCCATAGAGTTTATCGATTTATCAATTCTTCTACTCTCAGACATTCAGAGACTAATATCTTTCCCTCTCTTTCTAACTCTCTTGACCTCTATCTCTGGACGTAACGTTGGCGCTCTTATCACTTTTCATATGTACTGGACGGCAGATGCTCAGTGGAGTTCGACTCTCTCGCATTCCTCACCTTGCGCCGCCTCGTTGCACAAGGTGGTGCCCTTGCTCTCGCACGATTCTGCGTGATGTATTGCGAACCCAGACTTGTCGTTGTGGTGCTCTTTCTTTCCCAGCTACTTCTGCTCTGTGGACCTCCTTGCCTTCTTTGTTTTCCAACTATATTTAAATCTTCCTCTCTTAAAGGCCCACGTCTGCTCCCACAAAGGCATCAAAGCCCGTATTCGTGAGAGGTTTTTTTTTTATGTTTTATATTGTTTATTACAGTATGATACACGCAGTGAGCTACGAATATCCAATATGCCGTGAGTAGGTGGGGATCTGTTAAATATAAATATATATATATATATATTAAAAAAAGATCGTGAGTAATTGAAGGTAATAAGACACTGCGATAGCAGATGTTTGAGATAGGAGTGTGAATATGAGAGTGGAAGATGTGGATAAGTTCTGTATGGAATTACTCAGTATAATATATATTTAATGTTATAATATATATTCGATCCGAAAATATTCTTATTATTAATTATTATTATTATTATTATTAATTATTATTATTTATTATTTTTATTATTATTTATTATTATTATTATTATTATATTAATTATTATTATTATATATTATTATTATTATTATTATGCGCACATTAGATCTCACAACACAAATATAAGCATGCGACCACTTTCGCCAGCAGGCTTCACAACTAGAAAATAGGTGTAAGAACGTAGAGAACAATCATTCAAAAGGCGTGTGAAAAACATAATGTGCTTTGAGGGGAATAAAAAAACGGTTATCAAAAATTGACATGAACATTTGTTTGCTTTTGTTCTTGACTAATGATATGAATTGGTTACAAACTGGTTAGCATGAAGGGTAAAAATTGCGATGCGCACAAACACCCTACACCAAACACACTACACACACACAAATATATATATATATTATATATATATAGTAATTATATATATATATATATATATATATTATATATATATATATATATATATATTATATAATTATAGTATAGTATATATATATATATATTATATTATATATATATTATATATATATATATATATATAAGTTTGTCGAACTGAAAGTAGTTATGTTGTAACGCGGCCAGGGTCTTGCGGTGTTAGGGAACATCAAATAATAAATTAATAAATAATAAATACTACTATAACCAAATATAAATAAAAGAAGATAATAAAAACTTAAAAGAAAATAATAGAAAAGAATGTTTATATTAAATATGTGAAAAATAATAATAATCGGAAAAACATAATAATTAAAGGAACAATCATGAAACCTTTATAATAATATCTACAAATTGTTAAAATATCTTTATTATTAAACCAATATTTTTGATAACTCGAAATATATATATATTATATATATATATATATATATATATATATAAAGGATCGAGATAGTAGATCATTCTGGGGACTGTCGCAGTGATCATACTGAGGGGGTGCATTTACACGTTAAGTATATATGGTGGTCACGTTATAGAGTGTGACCGGATTGAAACAGACAATATAGTACACACATACTTTAGATGTGATCTGAGCGCAAAAATGGTTGTCGGTCGCGTGTGATCATGGTGTGTGATGTGTGTGACACTACAGCACGAATGCCGCTGCTGTATCAGCTTGTCGCACTTAGTTCTGTGAGTCGCTTCATCGGTAACACGTTGTCGCTCTCACCACCATCGATAGTCATTGTCAGAAAAAGGCAACAGATGTTCATGTAATTGATACCCTTCTTGTTTTATCCCTCAAAGCTAAATTATCTTTTTCAACACGCCTTTGAATGGTTGTTTTTCTCACGTTCTTTGGTATCACCCTCTCAAGAAGAGCATTTTAACCGACCTTTGGGGGGGTTTTCTAAAAGGTTGTGAAGGCTGCTGGCGAAGTGGTCGCATGCTTATTGGTGTTGTGAGATCTATGTGGGATAAAATAATAATATATAATAATAATATTAATAATAATATAATAATAATAATAATAATAATGAATAATAATAATCAATAATATAAAATAATAATAATATAATTAATATTTTGTCGTGTTATATATATATTATATATAAATATTATATATATATATATATATATATATATATATATATATTATACTATATATTATATATTATTATATATATATATATTATATATATATATATATAATTATAATATATATATATGTATTGGCATATTTAATTTCTGTTACGTTTGTTAAATATTACTTATGACAATGTGAAATAAACTGATTTTGATAGAGAAATGATAAGTTTCGTCAAGATATTACTCGTGTTACTGGCTATGTTGTGTTTTAGAATGTGGTAATAGTTAAAGTTTTTGCCTGAGTAATGTTAGGCTTAATCCGAGAATTTTGCTTAATGTCTACGTTTATGTCATAGTTAAATAATGTTATATTTTGATATGAGTTGCATTTTGGTGAATGTAGTATCAATTCATTAGTTCAAGATGTGGTATCTTTGATAGATTGGTTACATTTTTAAGGGATTTTGTTAGATAAGTTTACTGCTTAAGCTGTTGCTGGTATGGTTGGAAAAGTTTGGGATACATTGAGTTTTGGTATGTTGTTGTTAGCTACTTCAAACTTTGATAAGTATCAGAAATTTGTGAATGTTACAGATATTCATTACGTGAGGTGTTTAGGTTTGTCGTTGTAACATTGTGATAATAAGTTCAGTTATGTTATGTTAGCTTTATTTAATTTGTAAAAAATTTGTTACGTTAAGCATATATTCGTAGGGTCCTGTATGATAATTAGAAGAGTGTGATAAATTTTTATTCGAAGCATTATCTCTTATACAGTATCAAATGTTAATTTCTACATTTAGACATTGTAATATTTAACAGAAAATTTAATCATAACTTGTCTGAATTATCCATAACAGGATCCAGCGATAGTCTGCTAAAGTAACCAATTTTTACACACTAATTAAAGCTAACATATTAACTCGAGAAATATGTAGGAATTAATGTACACACGAATGCCTACATAACCTCACGTTATGAGATAAATCTGCTAACATTCCAAATTCGATACTTATCAAAGGTGAAGTACCTAACAACAGGACAGACAAAACTCAATGTATCCCAACTTTTCCAAATACGAGACAGCTAAAGCAGTATTAATCTAACAAAATCCTCTTAAAACTAATGACTAATCTATCAGATACTAACAATCTTGATCTATGAGTTGGAGCACAGACCTCGGTCAAAATGTGTCAACTCAATTATCAAAACGTACTCATACATTGATTTTGAATCTGAATGTAAAGCGTAGACATGTAGCAAAACATTCTCGGCATGATAAGCCCGTCAATTACTCAGCAAATAAACTCTTATACCTATTACCCACGAATCTAAACAACATAGCCAGCTTAATCACGTGAAATTTACGAAAACTTATCATTTCTCTATTCATGAAGTTTGTAATACCTATTGTATATAGAGTCAGTACATGATCGTAAGGTTTATGAGCAGTGCATTTCGCTCTTATGTTATCTACAAAGACGGTAACAGAAACTTAATATAAGCCTAATGATCATATATATATAGTATATTTAGTATATTATATATATATCTAGTAACTATATATATATATATATATAATTATATATATATATTATATTAATATAAAGCGGTGTATAGAGTATATATAAGGGATGATGGCTCATATAATATATAGAATTTATATATATAATATATATATATACGACAAAATATTATTATTTATTTATATTATGTATATTATTTTATTATTATTATTATTATTATTTATTTATTATTTATATTATTATTAATACTTATTATGTATTTTATTATTATTATTATCCCACATAGATCTCACAACACATATAACGCGTGGGATCGCTTGCAGGCTCACTACTAGAACATAGGTCGGTAAAATGCCCTCTACCTGACACCTGAACAAAAGAACGTGAGAAACATGTCATTCAAAAGGCGTGTGAAAAAGATAATAAGCTTTGGAGGGGAATAAACAAAGAATGGGTATCAATTAACATTAACATATCAATTATCTGCTGTCCATGTGCGGTGTTGTTTTTGTTGTTGTTTTGTATGTCTTCGCCTGGGGGTGGGGGGGGAATGACCCCCCCCCAAATTTGTGCTTGTCGTGGTGCTGGGTATCTGCGCTTGGTTGTCCCCTTCATCCAGCCGCCGCCACCCCCTTTCTGTGAGGCCGTTTTCCCATTATCTTGTCTCTGTTTGCGTGTTTTTTCCTCTCGTCTTCTTTTTTTTAAATTATTTTTGTTGGGGGGGGGTGGATAAAAAAAAGTATTCTTTCGGTTACAATCTGTTAACATAAGGTATGAGAATTGCGATGCGTAATAACACTGTATGCAAACACACACACACACACACTAATTCACCATATACTAATATATTATTATATATTATACTAAATATAAATATAGTATCAATAAATATAATATCATATATATATATATAGTATTATATTTATATATTATATTATTATATATATATATAATTATAATTGTGAAGTTTTAATATTGGTTTTATAAGAATATATTTTAACATTTGGTAAGAATTTTGTTCTATGTGTACTTCATATTGTTCGCTTTAATCATTATTTATGTTTTGTTCTATTATTATTTATCATTTTTTTTCACATAATTTAATATAAATCAATGTTCGCTCATTTTCTTGAGTGGGTAATGGTCGTCTTTTACGTTTTTCTTTTATGAGAGTGGTCCTTTTCTAGGAAAATATTTGTTTATTTTCATTGGGCTTCTTTTAATTTATTTTAATTTACTTTTAACTTGTGCGTTGAGGTTTCTTCGCAACTTCTTACTCTAACCCGTTTTTCTAATATTTGTAACTCTAGACAATATATATTATTATTATATAATAATATATATTTTACTATATATATATATTAGGGTCTAATTTATATATATATATATCAATATAATATTATATTTATATACTATTATAGTTTATATATATATATATATATATATATACTTTATATATTATATATATCTTATTATTTGTGTGTGTGTTGTGTTTTTTTATATATATGTTTATACGCATCGCAATTTTTACCCTTCATGTTAAGATTGTTGTAACCGAATTCTCATATCATTGGTTCAGAACAGAAGCAACAAATGTTCATTGCTATATTGATACCTCGTTCTTTTTTGTTTATTCCCCTCAAAAGCTAATTATTTTTTTTTTCACACGCTTTTTGGAATGGATTTGTTTCTCACGTTCTTCTACCGTTTATTTCTAGTTTCTGAGCCTGCTGGCGAAGTGGTCGCAATGCGTTTTTGGTGTTGTGAGATCTATGTGGGATAATAATAATAATATAATAATAATATAACTATATAAAATAATAATATATAATACTAATTAATTTAATGATAATTAATAAATAATAATAATAATAATAATATAATATAATTTAATAATTAATATCAGATTAGTACGGTTTATATATTTATATATATTACTATATTATATATATAGTATATATATATATTATATATATATATATATATAGTATATAATATATATAATATATATATATATATATATTTACTAGTCACACACTCACGGTGGGCCCTTTCTTCTAGATTGAATAATGATGCTACAAATAAAGACATTATAAAATAAATCTCACTGCATACATCGCCCAGTCTTTATACGCTCAAAGTTCCTCAGTGTGAGCGCAAGACGTGCCTTAAAGAGAGGAAGATTAACTATGTGTTGGGAAAACAGTAAAGAAGGCATATAGCCCAGAGTTCCCTAACAGAGCGAATGTAGCCTCGGACCCCAACGTAATCAGAGGTCACCACAGAGCAGAACAAGTAATACTGCGTGGCCTTTGGCCAATACTCACCGCTATGTACATTCGTGCGAGAGCAAGCACCCCCTTGTGCAACGAGGGCGGGGCGTAATGGTGGAGGAATGCGAGAGTCAACTCGCACTGCGCATCTTGTCCTTGTTTTGGTTTTATCGGAATCTCAATAGAAAAGGGAATAGCCCATTGCGTTTCCATACCTCGTACCTGTCAGCCTCCGTCGGTTTTGAGTCGAGCCGTTTCGGCTCAACTCGCAGAGTTTTTTCAGAATATTGGTCTGCTTCAGTTCTTCTTTAGTTATAGGTGGGGAGGTGGACTCAATGGGGGGAGAGCCTTTTGGGCTTTTATGAAGTATGTCATGGCGATCCCTAAGGTTTTAATTAGCTCCTTTTAGCTTTAGACACTCAACCCTATCCAATAAAGTGGTTGGAGCGCGGAGCCCTCCCTAAAAATGTTGAGAACATGTACTTTCCATATCTAAGGAGCGATATAATTGGCTCTCCATTATATAACTGGAGTAGCTGTGCATTAGAGCGAAAAAAAATTCCCGCAATCCGAACAACTCCCAGCTTTCTTTGAGGCCACCTTAGAAGCTTAGAAATATGAGGGTTTTCAAGTATAATGTGCTTGCTTATATGAAGGACGAGGAATTTTTATGTATTCACCGGAGAGACGTTAGAGCGTCTAAAGAAATAGGAAAGGTCGGAGGTTGCTCTTTGTGAAGAGGGAGATGTGGAGAATGTTGATTTTTTAAAGAGTTTCTGAATTTTACAAGGTTGCGGTGCCCCCACCGGGATAAATTCCATCCGTATCGGTAAAATTAGAAGCTGAAAGCTTAGAGCAGAAGAGGAAAAAGATTTGAAATAAATGAAGGAAGAGCAGATTTGAAATTAAAGTTGAGAATTGGAGATGTTGAGTCATCGGCATAATGAAAAGAAAACAGAGTTGGAAGTTAAGCTGAGGAGATCTTTGATGAAAATTTTACGTGAATAAAGTTGGAGATAGCACAGAACCTTGCGGAACACCACAGTTTAAAAGGAAATGGGGAAGAGGACGCTCCATCAACAAGAAGCTGATATTGGACGATTCAGTAGACGAAAACCTAGACAGTAGGTAAGCAAAGCCAGAAAGAAGAGACTCTTCAAATGGAAGGGAGTCTCTAAGCCCGATTGGAGGAGTAAGAACCCAGGCTGGCCAAACCGGTCTAAGAGTTCAGCTGGCTTGATTAGTCAACTGCGGCCCTCCTCTCCTCACGTTCAGAAAGTAGCTTCCCATGATCACTTAAGGGAGAAGACATAAACTCAGCTGTGATGAAAAACGTCACGTGCACTTGTAATTGGTAAGGATCATTCGGCTAGGTTCTTCGACATCTCTTCTCTTCGATCGACGAAAGTCTTATACGTGGGGTCGCATCTGATAAGAAGGAATGATGAGTCCAGAACTGCATGCAGAAGATCGAGAGTAGAAGAAGGTCAAAGATTTTACTGATAGAAATCAGTGATGTAGCTATACCGGGCGCAGAACTAGTTAGAAAGGTCAGTAGCGGCCTTCTCTTTACTGTCGTTTTTGTTTGGTTCCGGCCATGCGATTAATTTTCAACATTTGTAGGCAAAGCAAGCAACTGGGCCGCGTTTTCTGCGAGTGATTAAGAATCGGTGCGACTATGCGCGTTCAGCATTGAGGGGAACACAGGAATAGTCTGAGTTAGGTGGGTAAGGAGTACATACTGAAGAGTGAGCATTGTTGCGGAGAGACTCACATTTGGCGCGAAGGAACACGAGCGTCAGCAAGATCGGAATTCGCGAGAGCGTCAGCATGCAAGTAACACGTGGGGAATGTAGCGAGTGCCATCCGGTGCCATCGTTGAGCCTTGACGGAAGCGTTCCAGAGAACTACCAAGCGGACAGCAGCGATGCACACGATCCAGTGTAGTTTTACGAGTAGAGAGACATGGAGAACTGAACGGAGAATAGGAAGCTAGGTAGCGAGGGGATGCAAATTCGCCAGGGTAGAGTTACGGAATTCGCAAAAAAGGAGGCCGAAAATGAGATAAGGAGCCTTATCAGAAGGAGGTTAGCAACAGCTAACCTAAGGAGATAAGCGGGAGGGAGAGCCAGATTTTACAAAAGTGGTTAGAGATACGTACAATGATAGATACGGCAAAGGAGGGAGCATGAAAATTTTATTTTATCTCAAGTAAAGCTGGATGACAAATTAGAACAGAACGTAGGGGTTCGCTTCGACGAACTTAAGAGATCCTATTGAACGGAGAGTAATTAGTTGCGAGAATGCGCAATTTATTCGGAGAGGCAGAAAGAACGGAGAGAGTTCCTCTGGAAGCGGTAACCAACAATTTGGCGGCCAGGGGGCGTCGCTGGGGGGGGGGGATTAAATGAGTTCCTTTTGGGCGCGGCGAGCGTTCGTGCACTGCATTGCCGAACGGTTCCGACAGAACATGACAATTTTTGTTTAAACGTAAGAGTGAAATAGG
>JABUQX010020986.1:0-2500 GCA_015478945.1 Trachelipus rathkii
ACAAAGGGAGGAGAGAATTCCTTAATTAATATCTTTTCCTTAGATCCTTTTCCAATTATTGCTCTCAAAATCTTCATCTTCGTTGCCTGTATCCTACTTTCATGGCGTTTTTGGTAAGTACACCATGTTCCTCTGGCAACCGTATCGCAATATAGGTGGCTAACACCTCTCTTCGTAACTACTTCTTTTACCCTCTGCTCATATATTTGGTCGCTTCATCAAGGATCACAGCCCATGCCGCTCTCGCTACTTCGTAATCTATGGCCATCACATGCACGCATCCGTCTTCTTAATATACTCCACCCAGGTTATTTTAAATTCTCTTTAAGCTTTCTTCAAGTGCTCTCCCATTTTACGCATGATCTCCCAATCCCCTCCCCCTCTCTGCTCACCATCATCACTTCTGGTTTTCTCAATGAATCATTTGTAGTCCCCTTTTATCGCATGTTTTTTTTCTTCCGCGAAACATCTGCGTAATTCTCTCTATTCCTTCTCTACGTTACTCCATCCATACCGCCAAATCATCCGCATATGCTATGATGTCTCCCTCCATTTCCCCCACCTCCTCTTTAACCTCTTTCAATGACTTTATCAAATATAACTTGAACAATAAGGGTGAACAATACGCTCCCTGTTACCCGGACCCTCGCCACCTCAAACGCATTTTTCTTTATACCCTGTTTCTCCAACATTGCAAACTTTGCCACTTTTGTACATAATCTTCAGTGCATTCAGCCGCAATCTGCTCCACTCCATAATTCTCTGCTAACAACCTCCATGATCGCATTCCTAGGTACCGAGTGTCAAAAAGCTTTCTTAAACCTAAACACTACATAATCTCCTGTTGTACCCCGTAATCTCTCTGCTAATCTGCTCCGCAAGGTGACATAGTGTCTGAGCGATACTCCTACCCCTTCCTGTTCCATAGCTTTTCGCTGCTCTAGTTGTGGCCTGCGATGATCTCTCTCAATCTTCTCTCCAAAGCTCTTTCATATTTTTTGCCATATGACTATCGGAGATCCGCGCCCTGTTGAATTTTCGCACTCCTCCAGATTCTCCTTTCTGTTTTAAACATATGGGAATATTATCGTTTTTCCGGCAAGCTCTCTGGGACTCTTTTCCTTCTCCAACACTCATTTAGAAGCTCCAAAACCTTCTCTCTCAACACCTCTTCACCCTCCTTAATCAACTCAACTGCTATTGCCATCTTCTCAGGGATTTTATCATTTTTTCATTTTCTTTATGGCTTCTTCTACTTCTTCTCTGGTAATTTTATCCTCCGCATCCTCTTCCTCATCTCTCTCCAATACTCCTCTCTCACCAATCTCCTCCTCCTCTACTCCATTTAGCAGTTCACCAAAATATTCCGTCCATCTATTATTTATTTCCTCTGCTCCACCAGGGTTTCTCCCTCTTTATTCTTATATTACTTTGGGTCTTTTTTCTTGTGTGCCTCTATATGTTCTTGCCATGTTTAAATATCTTCTCTTATTACTGCTGCATCTATCCCTGTTAGCTTCTATGCCATCCTCCTGGCTGCCTCTTTCTTTGCATTTCTTTTCAACTATTTCTGCTCTATTTCTGGTCTCTTCATATTCTTGCCTTGATTGAACAGTTCTCCTTTTTAACCATCTTCTCATTTTTGTGGTATTTATCTTCACCGCCTCCTCCACCAATTCGTTCCACCATCTCGTGGGTCTTTTCTTTGTACTTCCCACATATTTGTATCCCAACTCCTCCCCCGCTGCCTCCATTATCTTCTCTTGCAGTTCTGCAAAAATCTCTTCTCTATCTAGCTGGCTTATTTTCTCTCCTACCCTATTTCTATATGCATCTTTTTTCCTATGTTCTTTCAGGGACTCCACCTATACTATCTTTCTCTTGTCTAAAGTATTATTCTTTTCTGATATAATTCTAAAGTCAACCACCAACAGTCTGTGGTCTTAATCCATAGTCTCACCCGGCATGATCTTAACATTCAGTATCATTCTCCTATCTGAAGCTATTACATAATCTATTACTGATTTCTCATCAAACTCTCTAGGGTTGCTGTTCCATCTGTACCTGGTGTATCTATGCGATGCTCTGTGGTCAAAGTATGTATTCATGATTTTAAAACCCTTCCTCACACAGAAGTCCAACAGCCTTTCTCCCTCTATATTTCTTTCCTCCTCTCCAAAACATCCTATGCCCTCTTTTACCTTGTTCCTTCTGCTCCTCACCCTTGCATTATAATCTACAATCTGGAGACATATGCTATTTTCTTCACTTCTTATCCCTACTCATCTCTCCATCAACTCCTTAAACCCTTAATTCTTCTTATTTAAATGTCCCTGTTGGGGTGAATATACCTGGAATACATGGTACTTCCTTCTCATGATTTTGAAACTGCATACGGCATAACGTCTTTCATTTAATCCTTCCCCTTTCAGTATATATGGGCTCATCCTAGGTCCCACTACGAATCCCATTCCATGCTTTCTCCAAACTTCCTCTACTC
>JABUQX010020986.1:5000-12500 GCA_015478945.1 Trachelipus rathkii
GGAAAATCTTTATGGATTTACATTATCCTCCTCACGTCTTCCATAGAGCCCTCCACAAGGCTAGACACACCTTCTATAATGGTGTCACTGTACCTCCGTCCCCCGCTCCTAAGTATTTTAATATACCCACGAACAACCTACATCTTTATAAGCAACTTCTTCCGGACGACTTTCAACCAGTGAGAGGTGTTGTCAAGTTGAAGGATATGCTGAAGCAGCATCTAACAGTTCCGTCCCAACCCACCCCCTGCATTTATAACATTAAATGCAGGCAGTGCCCCATGACCTATGTAGGTGAAACCATTGATCTGAAGAGGAGAATCAGCCAGCACAAACACGATCTGGCCACTGTCAACTCTAAATCTGCATTGGTTAAACATAGAACCATTTTTACCCATAACATAGACACAAGACAGCATGATGTTATAGAAGTCATCAGCAACACCTCACGTCGCAAGTTTACAGAAAGCTTTTTAATATACAACAACAAAGATCACATCATGAATACAATAGATGGGGAGTTCAAACTGGATCACTTTGTTAACAAAATTTTACTCACAGATAAAAAATGGCAATTCATGACCAACAAGATTCGTCAACTACAACCAACTAATGAAACCGCCGAGCATCATACGTAGCCTTCACCTTGGATTTCTCAGTCTGCTGATCATCATTGAACGAAGTGCAAATTAAGCACAGAAAAGCTTCTAGTCATTAATTTTTTAAATCATTTTTCAGTGTTATGAAATAAAGTTTCTTATATATCAGGGGATTTGATTCGTACCAATAGTACCAACTGCGGGAATTTTTAGCAGTTTAAATAATTACTTAATAATGCACCCCGGAATTTTTTGTTGTTTAAATCATTGCCAAGTTGATATCGATCTTATTTTCACCAGCCAACCAGAGCCACAGTTACTTATTTTACAGTATATCGAGTCAATTTATAGAGCTAATAAATCGAAATCCTACAAGTGCTTGCTTAGGAGATGTTTGGCGGACAGAATTATGCCACAGAATCTTTTTAATAACTACTTACTCAATCATGATCACTACATTTTCCCCCCTTGGCAGGAAGAATTATTAAAGCACCATATTAACAACGCAGAGGCATCTACTAATCGACTTTTTCACGTTGCAAAAAAGAAAAAGCATTGTAGCAGCTATTGTCGACTCACAAAAAAATGAAAATTAAACAGCCAAAAAAAAATATCTCGCCCACTGGTAAAATCCCACGTTGATGGGAGCAAGGAATCAATTTTCAATCGAAGATTAAAATTCAATCCTATTTTGTGCCAGTAAAGATAAATTTAATTCCATAATAATAACTAATAATATAATAAAATATAATAATAATAATAATAAAAATAATAATAATATAATAATAATAATAATAATAATAAATAATAAAAATAATAATAATAATAATATTTATCAAATCGCAATTCACATTTTTTTCAATTGAATAAAAACTAAGATATATTTAAGTGAAGGAAATTTTAAAATTTCGTGATAATAATAATAATAATGATAACATAATAATAATAAATAATAATAATAAATTAACAATGATAATAAAAAATTTTGGAAGAAAATAATAAAATAATCAATACTTAAAATAATAATAATAATAATAAAATAATAATAATAATAATAATATAATAATAATAATAATAATAATAATAATAATAATCATATTAATATACATAATATATATATAATAATAATAATAATAATAATAATAATAATAATAATAATAATAATAATAATAATAATAATAATAATAATAATAATAATAATAATAATAATAATAATAATAATTCCCAATGGGCATATATTCGCATAGCGCTCCATCATAACTTTGTAAAAATTTTAATTTATGTTCGTACTTATGCTAAGATTTACGCGAGCAAAATTTTAGCATAGTCGAAATGAATATAATAATAAACCGTTCCTGTTGAGATACTCAATCATTAAATAATTATCAATAAAAAAGGATCAGAAGAAATAGATCTCACTCAAGCTCTCTCTCCAGAATCCTCCAAACTTAAAAAACCGCAGCTTTCGCAAGATAGGTAATTTCAAGGAAAGGTCTTGCGACTCCGATTTCATCACACATTTTTGCTAGAAAAGAAAGAGTCAGGCAGGGGTGGTAAACGCTTTGGAAAGTCCGTGACTTTCTCAACAGAGTATCTCAACAGAAGGGACTTTTGTCACTTCTTTACTTCCATTGAATATCTTTACTACTATTTGAGTTGAATAAATCTACACTTCAAATATGGATTTTAATTCCATCATTATCCTACATACGGGGTTGCTAATAAAAGTAGCCACACCAGCAAGTCGTACTTATAGTATAATATATATAATATAATATATATATATATATATATTATAATAATTATATATATATTATAATATATATATATATATATAATATAATATATATAATAATTTATATATATATTATATAATATGATATATACTATACTATATTAATATATATATATATATATATATATATATATAATATCATATATATATATATATATATATAATATAGTATATATATATATATATATATATCCTATTATGTTTTTACTATATATATAATATATAATACTATATATTATATATATTATAATTATATATATGATATATATAATTAATATATATAATATATATATATATATCTATATATATATATATATAATATAATATAATATATATATATCAAGTTCATTCAAACCAATATGATAGTAATAAATTACTTTATAAATTCTGCTACTTGTTCGTATGTCAATCCTCCCCTCTATTTTTATTCAATTTAATCAATATATTAATGCAACTTTTATATAAAGTATATAATAAGCCAAAGCCTTTCGAAGGTCGACAACATTTCTTTTCGCCTCTCATTTGTTTATTTCTGAGACTCCATTTCTTTATTGGATCAAAATTGACGTTATTAAATCAATGTTCCATTAAGCTAATAAAGGCGCAACGCTGTTTCTTCTCACTCAAATATTTATGCAGACATCTTGATAAGTAAAGATAAACAAATAGTATATACAGTTAATTAAATAGGAAAAAAAGGGCTTTGAACTAATACAAGTAAATAAGATATATATTCAATGATATATATATATTATTAATAATATATATTATATATTTATATATATATATATATATAATATATGAATAATTTTACGATATATAATAATTAAATTGCTAATAGGTAATTAGATTTTTTATGATTGTCAATATATAATATATAATTAAAAATTATATAGTTATATATATATATATATATATATAGTATATATATATATATATATATATATATATTAATATATATATATATTATATATATATATATATATATATATATATATAATAATATATATTATATATATATTATATATATAATATCAGTGGCGGCTCGTTGTCAAAATTCTTGAGTAGTGCAAAATATATATACTTTATATAAATTTTTTGTAATAACATTAATAACATTTGCTTACTTAATATATATATATATATATATACGTATATATATATATATATATATATATACTATATATATATATTATATATATATATTCCTTATATATATACTATATATAATATATATATAATATAATATATATATATATATAATATTATATATATATATATATATATATATATATATATATATATATATTATATATACTATATATTATATATATATATAATATTATTTAATTTATTACTTACATTTATCGACAATGTAAATGTCAAGAATGCAACCTCCAATATTCAACATTTGAATATCTATGGTGTGAATTTGCTAAAGGAATTGATCCCCTTAAAGAAGCTTTAAATCGAATACGAATTGCAATATCCCAGTAATTTTTATAAAACTAAAGCAGCTCAATTTATACAAACACAGTTAACACACAAAATCAGTAATAAATTAATATAGTATAAATAACATGAAAATCGTATTATTACTAAAACTCCCCACAAAATCACTCACATTATTAATATAGAAAACGGAGCTAATGCTGGTTCGGGCAGAGGCATGCTACAATTCGCCCAGGAAGAGTCTTGACTCAATCGCGGGTTTCTTTAGAACTGAATTTTGAGTCAAATTGTTTTTAGTGCAATTACACGATTAAAATAAATTCGGGTATAAGAGATGATAAGTTAGCATAAAAATTATTAAATTAGTTAATTATTTACATTATGTTTAATAATATATTATTATTATTTCTTGCTAAGGCAATTTAATGGGATTCTTTAAAAAAAAAATGACTGCTAAACGACTCGTCAGGCACATCCACAGTTGCCTAACCTCAGAGAATAAGGAACTATTTTTTTTGACTTCGAGAAGTAACAATTGCCACCGATCGATACTATTAAAAAAGGAATCGAGTAAAAATTGATACGGCATCTTAAAGCTAGCCTTCGAAAGAAATATCCATTCTTATATATATATATATATATATATATATATTATATATTATAATATATATATATATAATATAGTTATATATATAACTAATATATAACGATATATATATATATATATATAATATCGCTGATTTTTCTATATTTTTTGGGCTCACAAAGGCAAGTTTGGCGTTGCCTACTCTGCCTACCTCCAAAAGCCGCCCTGATGATGATATTATATAAATATATATAATATATATATATATATATATAATATATATATATATATATATATATATAATATAATATCTTTTCAAATACAGTTTACAAATATATATATATATATATATATATATATATATAACCAACGTAAATTAACAAAATGCCTAAACTAGAAAATATATTTCCATAGAGATATACTGTACTATTTTTTCTGGGTAACGAATACCGTGAAAATTGGCAATAAATAGAAAAAAAATTACCTTTACTTGTTGTCGTGCTGTTTCAATATGGCGTCGGGAAACTGTTTTCCTTCAGATTCTTAACAATTTAAAATTAACAACTAATAACAACGTCTTAACTTAAACAATTTAAAATTAACAACTTATCACAACTTATAATTGAAAATTTTTTGTTACACATTTTTATATTTTTTTTATTTAGTAACTATTTTATTTGTAAATACGCTAATAATAGACTTAAAACCAACAACACCCTTCTCATAGAAGTTCTAGATTAGCACTGAAACAATTTATAATTCAGCATTGGTTTTTTAGTCGGTAAAAATTCTTACGCAGAGTAAAGAAGATCTACAAATAGCTTACTATTTTTTTTATAACTATTTTTATAGCTTACTTTTTTTCCCTATGATTTTTACATTAGTTTTTCATATTTATGTTCATTTATAATAATTTAAAATTATACATATACTCTTAGATCAAAGGACAGAAACTGGACTTTTGTCATATATATATATATATATATATATACTATATATAATCATATATATATATATATAACGATATATATATATTATATTATATATATAGTATATATATATTAATATTATTATATATATATATATAGTATATATGCACAAATCATGGATACTTTGTTATTGTTTTTATAAAATTTATTTTTCTTATTCAAGTGAAATATTAACAATTTTTTACTTAAAAAACTGTCTAGGTTACGTTTAGGTGGGGTCAACCACAATAAATCTAGGTTAGGTTTGCGTCTGACGGCAACCACAATAAATCTAGTTAGGTCTATATTATATATATATATATATATATATATATATATATATATATATATATATAATATATATATATATATATATATAATTTATATATATATATATAATAATGATTGTTGATATAAATCAATAACTTTCTACGATTAAAAGAAATTTCAATGGTTATATTATTACTCTAATCACAAAATGACATTTATTTTCATAAAAGGATCTCATTATTTTTTAAATGGGAATAAAAGGATTAAAACAAAATTGAAAATTTTCATTACTGTATTAATTTCTCATTCGCAATTTACTAAGAACTGGAGTCATTTCCTTGAAAAACAAATGACATTTTTGTCGTCTATATACAAAAAATGTCATAGAAACTGGCCATCTCGTATTTATAGCAAAAGTCATTGTTATACACTAAATTATTGTAAAAATTTCTAAATACTATATTTATAATGTAGAATTTTTTTTGTTTTTTTTTATTATTGCTTAAAAATCTGATCAACTAATAATCTTTTAGACATTCTCAAAAACTCTTAATAACCTTTGATAAAAAAGTCTTTGAAGATTTTGCCTTCTTTTCTGCCTTATTATTTATGCTTCCTAAATCTTCTTATATCCTTTATTATTTTAAATTCGACCTTTAAAAAAGAAACTGAATTGTTTAAGGATTCTCTCTCTCTCTCTCTCTCTCTCTCTCTCTCTCTCTCTCTCTCTCTCTCTCTCTCTCTCTCTCTTAGCTTTTCTTGTCAAGAATATTTTTTATCTTTCTTTCGAAGATCACTTGGATCTGTCAGTAGTAAGGCTCGCACCTTCGGCAGCCAAAATGTTGCAAGTGCATGTTGCCTGAAATGTTGCAAATGTTGCAAAGCAACATTTTGTAGCATTTTGCAACGATTTTTTCGGCGTTTTTGACGCTTGAGGGGTCAAATTAGGGGCTATATATATATATATATATATATATATATACTATATATATAATATACTATAATTATATATATATTATATTCTATACATAATATATATATATATATATATATATATATATATATATATATATAATATATATATATCATATATAAATATATATAAATAATTATATAATATATTATATATATATATATATATCATATATATATATATATATGACATATTTGTACAAACTGTACTGTGACTTTTTTCTGAAAAAAATTTTCTAAGTTCCAAAAAATTTCCAACAACAGAAAAGTTAAGTTAAGTTAGGTTTTTAATAAAATTGCTTAGGGGCAAGCTCGGCATTAATTCCAGAAGCTTCCGTTAAGCAATTTTCTAAAACTTAATTAACAACTTTACTGAAACTTTAGAAATTTTTTGACTTATGAAAATTTTTTTCAAGAAAAACAAGTCACAGTACACGTCTGTACAAATATGCCATTAATATATAATATACTAGTATATAATAGTATATATATATAAATATAATTATATATATATATATATTATATATATAATATAATATATATATATATATATATACGTATATATCTAATTATATATATATATAATATATTATATATATTTATATATATATATATATATATATATATATATATATATATATATATATAATTATATATATATATTATATATAATATATATAATAATATATATATATATATAATATATATATATATGGAAATTTACATTCCAAAGGAGTTCGTTCGTATGTAATATACCTGAAAGCGCGTGGACGTCCATATCCAAAGCGTCAACTCTCCATGGGTCACGTTGACTGGACGTCAGAAGTGGCTACATTACGCTTTAGTCCAAAATATATA
>JABUQX010020987.1:5000-26293 GCA_015478945.1 Trachelipus rathkii
ATATATATATATATATATATATATAAGGTATATATATATATATATATATATATATATATATATATATATATATATATAAACTAAAAAAACTACCTTTTAACATGCTTTATCCCCTATGCAGTGAATGGTGGAGTGAAGAGGTGATGCAAGCTCCTGAGTTTTTGTGTATTTTAGGCTATCCATATATATATATATATATATATAGTATATATATTATATATATAGTTAGAATTTATATATATATATATATATATATATATATATATATATATATATATATATATATATATATCTATATATATATATATATATATATATATAAAGGAGAGGATATACGGGGGTAAATGGGTTGAATCCCCGGGTTTGTATATCCAATCCTTTGTGATTCACAATTTATTATTGTGATCTTTTTAATCCTAAAGCTGAATAAATTTAATGGTATCAACTTAAGGTAAGAAACAAGGGAAAATAAGTGGTGAAGAGATTATTTAGAACTGTACCTTTGATGGACAAATCACAACTTCGGAATTTTCGTGTAAGACATCTCATCAGAATTGGTCAGCTCTTCTGAAATGAAGCATTAGGTTTCATCTAGGCCAGATCACATCATCAACTGGACCCTAAGAGAATTTTTGCTTGACAAGCGTGTGCGTCAGAGATGTTGATGATTTGATTCACAGACAACAGATGTAATATGTAGGTAACTAGTTTAAGTTCTTTTTAAGGAGGGATAGAAAGAAAGTATAACGAAGATTTTAGAGAATATAGGATTATTAAGACGAAGAAAACTATGTTTATTAAGCCTGAGTTATAGACAGCGTAGGATACTAGCTCGGTAACCACAAAGTTACAAAGTTACGTTGCTAATATATATTCCCATAATTTTATAAGTTATTTACAAGTCAGATAGGTTCATTAGTTTGTTCTGTTCTTGGAATTGGTTCGGGATGTATATAATTTATAAAACGAATTTATACAATAAATTATGGTTTCAGTAAATTATTAATACCGCACAATTCACTCTTTGTTAGTTTAACTGGTTAAATGTTTGTTGACGATTTTTACTTATCTTTTATTTCCTTATAGGTTAAGAATTGTTCATCACGACATCACTGAAGAGTTGTAGAATATAAATTTAATATCTGGTAAGTCTTTTCTTTTACAGATATGGAATACTTTCTTATCACAGGATTTTCACAATAAGTTGGTTTGCCACGATCGGTAAGTTTCACTCAATTTAGACGACGTTCAATAAGAATTTCAATTCTTATAAAATTCAGGTAAAAAAAATCCAGGGAAGAAAAAAAAAACCTGGCAAACATAAGTTAAATTAGTTCTCATATAGGCATTGTTTTTTAATTAACTATAGTTAATTTTAAGAGTAACATCATGATAATAATTTAATATGTTTGCCATTTCATTCACAACTTTATATTTATTTATTATTTATAGATTTAAATATAGCTTTAGAAACACCTACCCCTTTAACTTCGTAAGTAGAAGGAGGGGTTTTCTTTTCGTTTATTCAGTTTTTTTCAGATCAGAAGGGAGCCGTTAATTCCTCAGTATGAAGTATGCAGTATGCAATAGGATATATAAGATACAGAAGCGCAAGTCAACTGTAATTATAATATTACAAACTTTTAATTAATAGCACAAATTAATAAACGTTTTTTTATAAATTCAGTTGTTTTTGAGATTATTAAGATTAATTAATATTATAAGCAACTTAAACGATATCTTTATATTTAACACTAACCTTCAATTTTTCCAGAATCCTATATGGTTTTACACCAGAGAGATAATTTTTATTATCTTCAACAAAACTATTATTGTTACTTTTACAAATTTGGAAAATATATATCATAACATAAATATTTAAATATACTTCCAACTAAAAAAGACAAATAATATAATACTCTGAATTGTTCCCAAGCGTGGAACATAATTATAATAAATATAAATATAATTTATAAAAGGAAAGCAGTATTCTAAAAAAATAAACCGGATCACTTCTTTGTGACCCAAGGTGATTTTTATAAAAGGAGAAAAATGAATGAGACCAAACAGTCGCCTTCATATATATATATATATATATAATATATATATATATTAGTATATATATCATATATATATATATAATATATATATATATATATATATATATATATATATATATATATATATATTTTAGGGCTGTAGCTACCGATAATATCGGTATCGGTAGTATCGGCCAATTTTCTTGGTATCAGTATCGGTATTGGTTAATATGGCCGATACTTCTTACTTTTTGGGTGAAGAATTATGAGAAACTTTTAGATTCAATAACACTGTACAACATGGAAAAATATCCTTCACATGAAAATATGTGTTTCTTGTATATTCTTGCGTAAAAAGAACAGATCTGTGCTTATGTTTTGTCTACCACGTATCAAATTGGTGGAATTGGCGAATTTGGAAACTACACCATTTCCTTTTTCTTATTAGCAGATGTTTCCTCCCACGCGCTTTTGAATGTTGTTCAGTATGATTTGGATATTGTGAGGTGTACTAGTGTTGAAATGAGAAGAGTATATATATATATATATATATATATAATATATATATATATATATATATATATATATATATATTATATTAATATAAATATATATATATAATATATATATATATATTATAATATTCTATTTTCAGGTTTATATTCGAATTATAATTCTATAACATAATAACTAGAAATTAGTTATTATAACAAAGTATTAATATTGCTGTCAAGTTCTTTATAATGCCACATCAGTGTAAAAATACCTAACCTATTTTGTTATTTGTTTGGAGAACTTACATTTAAGAAACGCAAACAGATGTAACGCTTGCCACCATTAGAAAAGGCTTATGAATTGTACTTTGGAAGTAAAGTTGGGGACCAGGATAAGTCTGTGCTCCACATGTAACGCTGCAATTCATTGTTAGAGGAATCTGAGAAACTGGTTAAAAGAAAAACGTAGCCATATGAAATTTGCTGTTCCTATGATTTGTATGATTTGGCGTGAACCGCCAATCACGTAACGGATTGTTACTTCTGTTTGACAAATGTGCAGGGGTTCCCTTCAAAATCCAAACATTTTATTCAGTATCCAAACCTACACACTCTGCAAATGCGTCCAGTTTCTCATGTCAGATGATCTTCTGTCTTACACTCCGTTGAATTTTACTGTTGACTCAGGTGACTCCTCCAACCATTGACACAAGGTATCAAGATCCTGACTTTGAACCATCAACATCTATGACATGTTCACATCATGAAAATCACACAGAAGAAGCTTAACGATCTTGTACGAGATCTAAGGCTCTCACAAACAGACTCAGAATTGTTGGCTTCTAGGTCTCAGGCTGGAAATCTATTGAGAAAGGGTGGTAAAGCATTAGTTATTTAGATGTAGAAGGATTCAGTTTTGCACTATTTTGCGACAAGAAAGATGGCAATGTATAATTGGCGGGTGATGTGAAGTGGCCTATTTGGAATGCATTGGGAACAGAAGCATGAAAACCAGCAGAGTGACGCCTGTTTATTGATTCCTCCAAACGTAGTCTCAAGCAGGGTTGTGTCTCAAGAAAGGTAATGTTTTTCCGTCTGTTCGCTGTAAGCATATCTACACATACAAGGATATTCCGTGAATCTAATGGAGATCCTATACTTAACCTAGGTGATGTACATCAACATTTTATGGCAATTTGTAGGGAGCCTGAAGGTCATTGGACTATTAACAGGCAGGCAACAGGGAACACACAAAATTCTGCTGCTTCCCCGGAATGGGAAGCCTACGATCAGAAAAACAATCACTACATATCGAAAAAGGGGCCTCAACAGACATGATTTTTCAATCCTGAGTCTAATTATTTAGTCAGTTCCTTTTGTTGATGTGATTAAAATGTGTTTTTTCGTCCTTTCACTTGAAACCTGGTTTGATGAAAATCTTTGTTAAAGCTATGGGGTTTACAAGAAGTTATGGGTTTGTTGCTTTAAGGACTAAATTCAAAACATTAAAGTTTGTCAAAGCTGAAAAGGGGTTTATATTGGGCCCCAAATTAAAGCAGTCTTCCGAGAAGGAGAGTTCGAAAGGAAAGTGTCTGAAGGACAAAAAGTGCCTGGCTAGCATTCAATCAGTGTGCTCAGGTTTCCTTGAAATGAGAAAGCTGAGGACTATGAAAATCTTGTAACGTCACATGCGTGTAATTGCTTTTCGTGATATAGGCTTGCAATATGTCTTAAAAATACACTTTAAGGAAGCGCATCTGACTTCTTTCCGCCCAACCTTGGCGCAATTACGAAAGCCATGGTGAAAGGATATGCGACTCTCTATGTTTGAAAAGCGTTCCAGTGGGCGATGGATGAAAAGTATGTTTGCTGAATATTGCTGGTCTCTTATCAGGGACCACACCAACAGATGCCTAAAGACGAAATGACCAATAAAAAATCATTTTAGTGTGTTGGCATTGAATAATGAGCAATGACATTGCAACAATCAATATAACCAATATTGTACAGAAATATGAGGATGGTGGTCTACAAAAAAAAACGATACGTGATGGGAGCATTTTTGTTTTCATAATGTAACAAGACCTTTTGTTTATACAAGAATCCACATATTCGATGTAAAGACAAACAAAAATTAAAATTTGTTGTGCAGTGTAACATAAAATCTAGTTTTGATATATAAAATTCCTTAAAGCTTCTGAAACCCGCACAAGACATGACATCTTCGATGGTGACACCAGTTTTTTTTTCTAGAATGCCATTTAATAGCTAACCGAGGAGCTGCTCGCGTCAACAAAAAAAAAAAAAAAAAGAATTCACAGAAGGGCGGAAAGCCGCCTTTCAGCAAACCCTGGCAACATCACTGATAGTGACGATGGGTGGCTTTTCAAGCAAATAAACCTACTGAAGAGAAGAGGATTAGGATATGTTAGGCTTTGATAAGTTCATGGCGAAATTGCATTGACACTCATTCACCTTCAAAGGAGTCACACCAAGGAACCTCATCGAAAAAGTGAAGAGAGAGTCATCAAGGAGCAAGATAATTCAAATTTGCAATCTGTGAAAGGGAGATGAGGTTCTTACGAAAACAGGAAGATGCTGCCTACAGAAGAGATTCCTTTCATGTGTGCATCCAAATGGGCCAATGGGTTTTTCCATTATTATTCAGTGCCTTGCAAGCAAATATTTATCAGCCCCTCCCTCATCAGTCGAGAGCGAGCGTATTTTTTAAGTGTAGGTGGGAATGTAAAACACCCAAACAGGAACAGGCTCTCGCCAGATACTAGTGAAACTAAATGTTTTTGGCATCACAATTTGAGAAATTTTGAAATTTGAAATATTGAAGATGGGAAGATGTAGGCACCCCGCTCTTTTAGGGGTAGTCCGCTAGCGCCACTCCGCACCTCGAGAAAACGTAAGTCCGCTAGCGCTCCTCCAAACTTATTCAGACCATCAAACCTCCGCTATCTCAAGTCCGCACGTTCCCGCAATAATTGCGACTTTTTACAAAAGATTGTAATAATAAATCTAATAGTATATATCCTTAGCAAAACATTATTTATAATATTATATGAAAAATGAAATGAATTTTACAAAATCTCAAGATTTTCCACTTCCTCCTCAATGTTCGTCTTTCAAAGGAAAGAGATCCATATTACCTTTCAAAAAAAGATTAGGTGCTCAAAATTAAAAAGCAGTTAAAGGCTGACCTCTTGCCCTCAAAAAATCCCCACCAATACTAGAAAGTATCGGCTCTACAGCAGCAAAACTTGGGAGAGGTGTATTATATTTTAATGAACAGCTCAAGCAAATTCTGCCTATGTGAAAGGGAAAGGATGTCCTTTTGGGGTGAGAGGAGTGGCTGGTGTTAGTTCGATCTCCACAGTCCATTGCTAATTTAAGGTCCTCAGCTAAATCATTCTGCCTCGCTTCTGAAATTTTGGACCAACCCTGTCCACCCATAAGATAAAATCTATTTCGTCCAAGATCTTAGTAGAACCATGAAAGCCTCGACTCCTGCAGAGTCTATGCTAATGCTATAGGCTATGCTAGCTCGGTAAGCTATATATATAAATATATTGGTATATGATATAGCTAGTGATGTATAGGATATTAGGTATAGTATTATATTGCTATGGTAGTTATCTATATATATTATTATATAATATATATTATATGTTAATCAGTTCTGTGTAAAACCAATATATATATATATATATATATATAATATATAATATAGTAATATTATATATATATATATATAATATATTATATATATATATATATATATATAGTATATATATATATATATATATATATAATATATATATATATATATATATATATATATATGTAATCAGTTCGTGTAAAACCCAAATATATATATAATATAATAATATATATATATATATATATATAATATATATATTATATATAATATATATATAAATATATATATAATATATATATATATACATATAATATTATAATATATAAATATATAATATATATATATATATATATTATATATATATATATATTATATATATATATATATTTGGGTTTTAACTGTAAATTTTTTTTTATATTGCCTAGTTATTATAGAATAATATAATTAATTAAAGTTATGAATGAGGTAATGCCATTTCAGTTATAAAATCAATTTAAATGTTTTTTATTTTTTATGGTACCTTTAAGGAGGTTGAGATTATTTTTGGAAGTTTAATTATTAAAAAACAATAAGTCTTAGACTAAAAGTATAATTAGTTATAAACTTAAAATAAAAATTATATTTCTTTATTATAACCAATAAGAATTCTTAATAAGTAAACTATATTTTCATTTTTTAAAAAGTGCGGAACACAAGAGCGAAATTTTTTGATCCCCGCCCCACCGTGGGGGGTGGTCCAGTCGGAGCGGACTTCCCTGCTCTTTGTCCGCTCCGCTAGTCCGCACCTATTCTGGTGGTCCTCTCGGAGCGGACTAAAGAGCGGAAGTGCCCTACTCTGAATGATATCTATCTTTATCTTAAAGGAGTATATTATTATTAAGTCATGTTTGAATAATAGCGTTTTTTTTATTTTGTCTTTTCAGCTGATTAATTGAGGTCTCTTCTTTCATTATTTTTATTCTTTATATTGTTGCTTGTTAAAGAATCTTCTTGTAAATTGTAATCATGTTAAAACATAAAATCTAATAGCTAAACTTTGTTAATACTTACTGGAAAATTGAAATGGAATATTTTTTGAATAAACACAAACATAAATAATAGGGTTTGAATTCCAAGCCATTTATAGTCTTGAAAACAACATACTAGTTAAGTAAAATAAATATACTTGGGACAACCAAAATATGAAATAAATGACTTAGTATTGGTAGTACAGACGAATGCAATCCTGAGTGTGCCTGTAGCCACTTCACAGTACTTTACTTTATTATTACTATGTAATTTATTATTTTTAAATTAAAGATGTATAGATAGATATAGAGTATCAGTATCGGCCTGTTTTCTGGTATCGGTACATCCCTAAAATATAATATATATAGTAAGGAATATATAGAATATATATATATATATATATAATATATATATATATATATATATAATATATATATATATATATATATATATATATATATAATATTATATATATATATATATCTATATATATATATATATATATATATATATATAATATATATATATATAATAATATAATAATAATATATAAGGGTATGGCTGACGCACCAGGTGTGGTGCGTGGTGCGCTTCATTTTGGTGCGGTGCTCCACAATGCGATGGTACCAATGGCTGTGGCAATTTTTAATAGTAGAGGTGCGGTGCATGGGTGCGCGTACCCTTGTGCAGTGCACAAATTTCCGGGCCTCGCAATACTAAATATCATATAATATATATATATAATATATATATATATATATATATATAATATATATATTATATATATATATATATATATATATATATTATATTACTATATATAATATATATTATATATAATATATTATATAATATATATATAAATATTAATATAATATATTATAATAATATATAATTAGGGATGTACTGATAGTATAAAAATTCCTGATACCGATACTGATACTTAATAATTAAAAATAATAATAAGATTGAACATTTGTGTACTGCTAGCAACTCGGGATTTCATTAAATATGAAATTTGGAGTCATATTATTTCATATTTGGTTTGCCCAAGTATATTTAATTTATAAATAAAATAAGTAATTTTAAAGGAATAATAAATGCAAAATAATATATTAATAACTTTTTATGTTTGTGTTTATTCAAAAATAATACATTTCCGTTTTCAGTAAGTATTAACAAAGATTAGCTACTAGCTTTTATGTTTTAAAACATAATTACAATCATTTCATAACATTCATTGACTAGATCAATATGCAGAAATAAAAGTCTCGATATAACATAACTCATTAATCAGCTGAAAAGACAAATAAAAAAAAAATGCCTTTTTTTTAAAATATGGCATAAATAATAATAATATACGCCTTTAAGATAAAGAATAGATATCATTCAATAACCAAATTCAAAAATTCTCAAATTGTGATACAAAAACATTGAGCTTTCAAGCATCTGACGAGAGCCTGTTCCTTTTTGGGGTGTTTAACATTCCCCACCTACACTAAAAAATACGCTCAGCTCTCGCCTGATGAGGGAGGGGCTGAATAAATATTTGCTTGCAAACACTGATAATAATGGAAACCTTGGCCAATTTTCATGCCACCTCATGAAAAGGATTCTCTTCTGTATAGGCAGCAACTCCACGTTTTTCTTAGAGCTTCATCTCCTCTTTCACGGATTGCAAATTTTGAATTACTTTGCTCCTTGATAACTGTCTCTCAGTTTTTTCGATGAGGTTTCCTTGGTGTGATTTCCTTTGAAGGTGAAAGGGATGTCAATGCAATTTCGGAAATGAACTTATCAAAGTCTACATATCCAAATCCTTTTCATCTTCAGAAGGTTTATTTGCTGAAAAGCAACCATCATCACTATCAGTGCTGTTGCCAGGGTTGCTGATAAGGCGGCCTCCCTTCCGTGAATCTTTTTTTGTCACGCGACAATGCTCCTCGGTTTATGCCATTAAATGTTCTAGAAGTGGTTCACCGCGGGAGGTGCCATTCCTTGGGGTTTCAGCAAGCTTAAGAAATTCCTCATTAGAACCTTTTATATATCGAACTAGTTTTATTACACATGTAACAAAAAAAAAATTATTTTTTGTTTCTTCTTCTGATTTTTTTTTGTTTTGTTTAGGTTCTAATGAGTGGTTAAATATGTTTTTTTAGTTTTTCTCTAGCATCGACCGTTTTATGTTACGACGGCATAAAAAAATTATTGGCATCTTCTCATTTGTAGGGTCGTTACGGCATCGCGCAGATGAAAAGTCAATTGCCATTAATGTTGTGGGGAATGCATGCTTAAGAACTGATTTAATATTATATATATATTATATATTATATATATATATATATATATATATATATATATATATAATATATATATATATAATATATATATATATATAATAATATATACAGTATTGCAATACATATACTTCTGCCCCTGGCCCCACCTTAATGGGAGGGGCCACACCGCCTCTAAGAAAGCCGGCCACTGCTCTTGGGGGGTTCCCACAGGTCAAGAATAGAAGTTATAGCAAAGGTGGTACGGGGAGCGTCGAAGGCGGGGCACTCCAGAAGGAAGTGCTCCATTGTGTCCGGGAATTTACGACATCTAGTGCAGATGGGGGATATAACGTTGTCAAGTTTGAATCTGAATTTATAATGCATAAGATTTGGGTGGTGGCCTGATCTGCTCCGGGCGAGGTTAATTTGTTTTCTTCTGGACAGTGATTCTCTGTAGGGGAGATGTTTGGGGATGGGGTGGTTTAGTCAGATGTTATTTGGGGCGATTTTGGTTAGATATGTGTTAGTTAATTGTGTACGGATGTGAGAGAGCCAAGACCTAATTGGGGGTGGGGAGGAATGTTGTAGATGTCATTAAAGAATTTTGGCTGGTGAGGAGGGGGGGGGGGATTTTAGTCTGTGCCGGGGTTTGGGGCTTGGAGAGTATTTGGTGGCATGGATGGTTGGATTGAAATTTTCTGGAAAATTGTGTCCCTACCATGTTCAGTGAGTAGGGATGGGAAGGATGTGTGTCTCGACATGTAAATGCTGGATGGGGGTTGTTTTATACATCCAGTGATTATTCTAAAGGCAGTGTTTTGTGTAACTTTGCAATTTTATTTAAGTTGGATTGTGATAATTCTGAGAACCATGCGGGGGAGGCATAGTTTTATTAGTTCTGAGGAGTTGTTTGTAAGATGTGGTAAAGGTGTGTTTATCTGTCGCTGAAGTCTGTGTTGGAGAGGAGTTCGGGGGTGTTTTAATTTCCGTTGGGTTGAGGAAGTAATTTGTCGATGTGGGGGAGAAAGTCATATGTGTGTGTTCGTAAGTGAGTCTTAATATTTTTGGGGTTTTGTTTAGGCGGAAGGGGTTGTTGTTCAAGTAGACTAATGGGTGGAATGAGGATTGGTGGAGGTCAGTGGTTAGGAGGGTAGTGAGGATTTAAGGGGGGAAGCTGTCATTCTATTAGTGAGTAGGCAAGTTTCTAATAATTGTAGGTATTCTGGGGTGTGCTGGGTGGCTGTGTTTACAAGTGGGTGTTGGGAAATGAGACTGATGTCGTCTGCGTAAGTTAATTAGTTTGGTGGATTGGTTGGTAGGGGTGGGCAAATCTGCTGTAAAGAGATTGAAGAGGAATGGAGAGAGAATGGCGCCCTGTGGTACGCGTTTTGTAGTTTAATGGAGTGTGAGAGGGTGTTTTTATGGAGGACTTTGGCATATCTATTGGTAAGGAAATTTGAAAGCCACTTTTTATCATTGTTTTATGAAGCCGGATGAAGAATTTTTGTATAAGGATATATTGTGGGACAGTGTCAAAGGCTTTGTTAATGTCAGTTGCCTGTAAGTATGAATCTGTGTGATGGGGATTGGTTGAAGCCATTAATTATGTGTTGTGTGTGGGAGGGAGAGCTGTGTTGTTGAATTGATTGCCATATATATATATATATATATATATATTATATATATATATATATATATATATATATATATATATATATATATATATATATATATATATATATATATATATATATATATATATATATATATATATATATAATTTTCTTTTTTCAGAAATGGTTTCTCGTTTAGAAGACCTTTGTGGAATTAAAATGGCCATTGTGCTTGCAAACAAATTAGAGTTTAAGAAGGAAATTTTAAGATCGAGAGATCTTGATCTCAAATATATTTTGCGGTTTAATGGAACTGAACCTTGGTTTGAAAATATGGAGGAGAAAGTATTAGATACATTGAAGAAATTGCCATTTGGGTTGAGAGAAAAAATACCAACATCTATAGTTATTTTTTGTCTGTCGCAATCTATAGAATGGGCAAAATTTCATAAGGAAGTATTTGATTTGCCCGTGGATTATAGTTGTCACTTCCTCACAAGTTCCTTTTTTACCTCAAAAGGATTGATTAATAAAGAAAAGGCTGCGAGAGAGATTTTGAAGGACACTGAAATAAGCTCTGCCATTAGATATTGTATAGCTTGTTATTACTGTTTTTCTGATGTCATTTCTGCTTTGTGGGAGCAACTACCAGAAGACACCAAACGTAAAATTGACAATGGATCATATGAACGTGCTTTAGGTATCTGTGGGAACAATAAGATGGTGGAATTGTGGTCTCAGTTTTTGCTGGGAAAACACCAAATTATGATGGAAGATGGGGAGACTTTTTCATTATACAAATTTAAGAAATCTTTAGAGAGTTCTTCATTGAATGATTCTTTTTACTGCAAAGATGTGCCATTTAAAAATTGCTTTAAAGAGCTGAATGAGTTAGATATAAAGGATGCTGTGAATTTTTCTAGACATGAGCTGACGGATATCTTGATGGAGAATTTTGATGTTGATAGTGATACAACAGCTGCTTTATTTCCCCTTCAGTTAAGTTTACCATTTCTGCCATATATTGAAATGATAAAATTTTTGCTAAGTCATTTAGATGAGAAGCAATTAAAGGTATTCTTCCAGCCAAATATGTTGTATTTTGTATTGTTTCATTTATTAAATTGGCCTTATCCAAACTTGTTTATGGATACAGTGAATCAATTTTTAGATATATTACCGAAAAATGAATTTTGCTTGCTGCTCGAAAGGATAGTGCGTTTGATGAAGAATCATGTTTCTGGTAAACTATGTGATTATCATAACATTTTGAAAGACTTTTGGACTGCAAGTTCTTCATCTTTAAAAACTTTTTTCTTTCGTTTTGAAGGCATAATTAAAATAAATTATGATATGTTTACTGAGGAGGGAAATGATTATCATTATTCTGTTCGTCACTCCGAATTTAAAGGCTTAATTGACAGGTCTGTAATATGTGATCTTTTTAGATCTCCATTTACCACTGAAGATGAAGAAATTATAAGACTGATTTTTGAGAGTGCAACCTTGGAAGAGAAATCGGCTTTTGTTAGAACAAAAGGGAATGCAATAGGGAGAATAGCGTTTGATGCTTGTGATCTAAGGATAATCGATTATTTTATTGAACTTTGTATACCGAAAGAAAGAATTATAAGTTTCAAAAAGGGACTATTTAATGATAAGAATGTAAAGCAATGTTTAAACCACTTAGTTATTTATGACGATGTGTTGGAAGAGTTTCAAAATATTCTGAATTGGGCGTTGTGTGCAAAAGAGATAAAAGAATGGCAGCAAAGTTTTTTACTATATTTGAAACAAAAATTTTTTTGCTACTTTACCTCTGATGATTTAAAACGTATTGATAAGTTTTTGGAATGGAGTTTGTCTTCAGATGAAGTTAAAGATTTTAAAGAAAGTTTAGTTTCAGATGTGGAAAACATTGCAGATCGTTATAGGAACTCATTGATAAAAGAGAATTTTCAAGAGATTGATTGCCTTTTGAAGTGGATTTTTTCTTCAGAAAATGAAATCGTAAAGTTTAAAATAGGTTTGGCATTTGAAATTGTTCGCCATATGGATTATTCTTTTACTACCAATGGTTTAAGCTTACCTAAAAAATTTGTTAACTGGAACACTCTCCCTGAAGAAGAATGTAAAGATATTAAAAGACAGGTTGCATTTAGAGAGGAAATGATTGAATTCTACAGTAAGTTTGTTGCGCAAAGTCAATTACATCAAACAGATGAATTCATTCAATGGGCAGAACTGACAGAGACAGAAGTGAAAGAATTTAAAAAACTTTTAGTGTTTAATGAAAAAAGAAATGTAATTTCCGCTTGTGCCTCTTTTATAGTAAATGGTAAACCAGGTTTTATTAAGGAATTGCTCAATTGGATCCAATTTTCAGAAGAGGAAGTTAGGGAATTTTATTCTCTTTTGCCAGAGAAACTTAATCTATATATTAATATTACTGAGAAAAAGACTAAATTTAGTATAAAAAACCTTTTTAATGGGTTTCCTTTGTCTGAGAATGAAATAAAAAGACACAAGAAAAATATACTTTCTAAAAACATTGACATTATTGAATATTTTGTAATGGAAAACAAGTGGGATGAGGTTGAAGAGCTTTTAAGTTGGGGTTTATCCTCTAGAACGAAACTTTGTATTAATGTATGTTTGAATTTAATTTTACGTGAGAGATTTGATGATGTTGACAAGTTCTGTAATTTGATAGGCATTTATCACAGCTTTAAAAAGACATTACTGAATGAAATTATATTTGACAGTCGGATTTATCAAATTGTCGCAGGATTGTTTGTTTTATTGTCCGATCATAGAATTGAGGGAGTATTAAACTTTTTGTCATCATATGATATATTATCCACCAAATGGGAGTTATGTTTTTTAAACTGGTATTATGAAACCAAAAAACAAAGAGAGTGTTATCATCCCAAATGCTGCAGAATTTTCAGGTGGCACGATTATTATGAATACAGAAAACATTCAGATTACGATGTCCTATGTGGCTTATGTAAAAAATTTGTTGTTGATTCCAAACGTTTTTCAGAATTGGTTAACAAACGCATCAATAAATCGGAAGTCCAACAGAAAAGAAAACTTGAACCTTCTCTTAATAGTAACACAAATGAAACTAAGAGAGGTCGGCATTGCTGAGGTCATTTTTGAAATTTCTGCGTCTTCTCAGAACTGTTATAGGAACTTTGAAATTCTTTTTTTGATGTGAAGTTTTATGATTAAATTCGAATTTTCTTAATTCACTTGTAGTGTTTAGAAATATTCCTTATCTGTACTCAAATTTGTCTAAAATATATTTTATATTTTCCTCCTCCCCCAGATTGGGGTTGAGGTGTGTAGCATACGCAGGAACAGAGAAGTAATAGAAGAATATGACGCAAGTCGAAAAGAAAGCCCAGGCTTACCGTCCCCTTTATACCATTAGGTGAGAACTCATCGCAGTCAGAAAAATCCACCCTAGAGTTTCACGGGACTGTGGCATCTCGTCAATGTAGGGTTCATCCCTGGGCAAAGCCCACAACCATACCCCCACACAAAACTCCGTCATATACTCCTATTATGCACTTTTCTTCTCGCCTCTACCAAACTCTCATTTCTTTCTCTCAGGCATTCCTTTACTGACTCAATGTACTATTTCTTCAATCTCCCAACCGCTCGATTCTCAGCACACTCACCACTATACATCCGCTTAACCAACCGGCTGTCATCCATCCTTCTATATGACCAAACCATGTTAATGTACTCTCGTTTATTCTCTCATTTACTCAGAGTGGACACACCTCGCTAAGATACCGCAGTCGGCCTCCTCCAAAGAAACGCTTAAATTTGTGATGTCCCAAATTCTTCTGGGACGATGGTTGACTGAACACTAGGAGGAAGTAAGACACAGTTTCCAGAGCCTGGTTGCATTTTGTGCAGATATTTGAAGCGGTCTGGTTAAGTTTAAACCTTTATTTGTAAAATTGCAGATTTGGGTGGTGGCTGCATCTTAGTTTGGCCGAAGATGATTGGACTGTTACAAGAAAGAGAGTCGAATTCAGATGCAATTTCTGGTGGATGTTCATTTAGTATATTGTTTGGTTGTCGGTTTCTTAAATAATTTTCGGTTGTGTATGTATGTATTTGTTTTGTATAAGAGAGGTGTTGTGTAGGATTTATTTGTATAATAAAGCTGGGAAAGATGGAGGTTGTTTTAGCCTGTGGTTAGTAGGGTTGGAAATTGCAGTGTAGTATGGGTGTTGTGGTGTTTGTGTTTTAGCGTAGAACTGTGTGCCTATCATTCCTAAATGTTTATCTATTGGCAATATTTTTGTTTCTTCGTGTAAGTGTTGTTGTAGTTGTGCATCCTTTTATCATTCTGAGTGTCTTGTTTTGGATGGTTTGAAGTTTTCTCATGTTTCCTGATTGTTTTTTGTTCCTATCTTAGGTATGGTGTGCTATGTTAGTTTTGAAGATGATGTTAAGTGAGCTGTGAAGAAGAGGTTTGCGTTTTGGAAGAGCGGAAGAGGGGCTTTTGTTTGTGGCCAGACGACTATAGCGGCTGGTGGTGAACTAGGGATGTTCATTACCCACTGATTTTGATGTTATATTTTTTTCTTCATATATTTTATATCCCTTTTCAGATCAAATGAACTCTTGCTCTTGCCTTGTAACAGTGATTATAAAGTAGAGTAACTGTAAAGTAAATCTAGCCCCCTCTCTTTGGTGACATAACCGTGTATAATCCTGTTGTTTAGGTCTGAAGGTGCGCGTACTGAGGGTCTAGCAAAGGTTAGGGTAGTAGGTGTGTTACTGAGTGAGACGGCTCAGTTCCGTGTAATCACTGATCACTGTATATAATATTCGAATAAGTAGGTACATGTTTACCTAAGATAAAGAGAATTATTTAAGTTATTTCTACAATATAAGAAGCAGTTATTTTATCAAGAACAGTTGGTAGAAGAGAACATTGGGGTGAGTAACAGTGGTGTGGTTTTCTTACTGCGTTAGGCTATCACTATTTTTTCATTTCCTTTGATTAATAATGGGTGCCACATAGGTGACGCGTAATTTAGTGTTGGACGGATGTATTGTTTGTAGATGGTGATGGATATTTGTTTATTATTATTAACGTCAGTGCCAGCTATAGTTCTTAGTATGTTTAGTTTCCTATTTGCTGATGTAGTTGTGTTTTCGATATGTTTTGTGTGTGTCTAATTTACTGCAAGAATTTTAGGTGTTTTGTCTATTGGGATATTTGTGTTTAAGAAGATTTGAGGAGTTAGTAGTACCAAGTTGGTGATCTGTTGTGATTAATATGATAGATGATTTGTTAGGTGATGCAGACATTCTGTTGTTAGTTAGCCAAGTTTGAATTTGGGTTATGTATTGTTGAGTCGGAAGAAATGCTGTTTAGGTTCTGGTGTGTGATGGTGATGTCATTTGCGTGGGTTATTATATTTATTTTTGTGTGTGTGAGGTTTTAGTAGGTCAGCTGTGAATAAGTTGAATAAGGTAGGGGATAGGATTGCTCCTTGAGGTACGCCATTTTTTATATTTACTGTACGTGACTTCTTGTTGATTTATATTTGGGCTGTTCTCCCAGATATGAAGTTGGGTAACCATTCTTTAAATTAGTGGGGATATTTGATTGTGTTATTTTGTGAATTAGATTCTGTCTTGGGACTGTATCAAAGGTTTGTTTATGTCGATTGCTATAAGAAGTGTTTTGTGTGAGGGCCTAAGTTAAGCTATTTATTATTGGCTGAATTTGTGGCTGAGTAGTTTTGTTGGAAACCGTGTTGAAGCTATTTTTGGGGATGTGTAGTTTTGTTATGTTTAGTATGAGCTTTTCTAGGAGTTTACATAGAGTGGATAGCAGTTAGAATGGACGATAGGAGGAGGAGTTTGAGGGGTCTTTTCCTGGTTTTAGTTTTGGAATAATAGTTGCTCTTTTACAGATGTAAGGAATAAAATTTAGTTTAATGGAACAGTTGTAAATGTCTGCCACTTGGTTAGTGCGGTTTTACCGAAATGTTAAGGTGTATGTTTGAGATGTTGTCAGGTCCAGTTGCTGGTGAGTTTTTAAGGGTCTCTATGGTGTTTTTTTTTTGTCATTGGTGTTATTTCTATTGTTTGGTCGTGATTACTTTTTATTTTCTTAAGGGATTTGATCGTTTTCTTGTTTTGTTTGTGGGTTTATGACTGTTTTACAAAATGTGTAGCAAGTAGGTTTGCGTGTTGTTTTTTTGTTTGTGGGAGTTAAAAGTTTGGATTTTTTATGGATTCATGTGTGGGAGATTGGTAGGTTTTTGCATTTTTCAGAATTTTTATTGTATACCACATTTTATTGTTTGTGTTCTGAAAATTGTTTGTTAGAAATGTTTGGAAGTTGTTTGAGGTGTGTGCTTTGGTTAAGTTAATGATTTGTGTGTTTAAATTATTAATTTGGGTTATTGTTTGTTAGTGTTTGCCGTGTTGATTTTTTAATTAGTTACATTGTTTGATCAGGTTTGAGATTTCAGGTGTTAGTGTTGTGTTGTATTTTTTGAGGAATCCCCGAGGTATATTTTGGTTTGCTGCTTTTTGAATTAGTGACGTGAAGTTTTGGATAGCTGTGTTTAGTGTAGAGGTAGTTATAGGTTGTATGTTGTTTTCTATGAATTTGGAGAATTTTGTTCAGTCTGCTTTCTTGAAGTTTGTGTAAGTTTTCCTGAGGGAGTAGTTAGTTTTGTTATTATTTTGGTATTTTATAATTATGGGTAAATGGTCGGAGTTTAGTTCTGTTCGTGTTTGGAGTTTTGTTCGTAGATTTGAGGAGCAAAATGTTAGGTCTGGGGATGTGCTTGATTGGTTAGTTTGGGGTGGAAATTTCTATTGTTGAGGATGTTTAGGTGATCTAGATTTGATATTAAGTGATTTCCTCAATAATCAGCAGTGAGGTGAGGTATGATGAGGAATATAAAGGTTTATTATGTTGTGTAGCTTTTTGTTGATCATTGTGGTGAAAGATTGGATTTTTGAGGTGTTGTCGTTTAGTGATGCTGTTCTGAGGGTCCGTCGCGGTCCCGTGAAGCTCTAGGGTGGATTTTTATGACTCCGACGAGTTCTCACTAAAAGGTATAAAGGGGGCGTAAGGGTGGGTTTTCTTTTCGACTTGCGTCATATTCTTTACTACTTTTCTGTTTTCAGTGCATGCTACGCGCCTTACCCCCAGTCTTGGGAAGAGAAGGTGGGTGGGTGAAGATGATATATATTCTGAGTGGAATCAAAAGTATGTATGACGATAGTGAACCATGTGTAAGAATAAATGGATTCGAAAGTGATTGGCCTAATATTAATAGCGAAGTGAGGCAGGGATGTGTCTCCTCCTTGGTTATTCAATTTGTATATGGATGGGATTATAAAAGAATTAGAGGTGGGATGGTGTTAGAATAATGGAGAATGGAAGAGAGTGGAGGGTGCCCTACCTATTATATGCGGATGATTTGGTTTTATGTGGCGAGTTTGAGAGGATTGGTAGAAAGATTTGGCAGGGTGCGTAAAAGGAGTTTGAAAGTAAACGTAGTGAGTGCGAGTTGTGAGTGAGGACAGTCCTCTGTGTGAAGAAGATACTACTGTCATTTTGAGAAATCTCCAGCAGAAAAGATTTTCTGCTACAAACATTTATAGATTTCCCCTTTGTCCGGTCTCGCCTGACACCCCAAATCCTCGGTTACTGCTGACCTTTAGCACCCCAAATCCACTTTGAAAGGTGAATATAGGGTTTCTCCCCCGACCAAGACGTTGCTTTAAATGCCAACGGTTTGGTCATCCCCGAAAATACTGTAAGGGACCGCATGACATATGCTCAGTCTGTGGAGAAATATTTCATAATCCCTGTGAAAACACGCCATACTGCAAAAACTGGAGAGGACCCCACTGTGCTTCTTGCTTAAAATGCCCGTCTTGCCTCTTTGAACAGGAGGTTTGAATTATGCATCATACAAAGAATTGAAACAGAAGAGATGCATTCACGCAGCTAAAAGACAAAATATCCCACAAGACAAAAGGCAACTTAATGCCTACCAATTGTAAGCTTCCACCCCCCTGAAAATTCGCGTGTTAAATCCACCAACACAATTCCATTCTTGACTACTCTTCCCCTAAATTCTAGTGAAACTCCTTAGTAGTTACGCAACCTGTCCTACCTCCTCGCTTAAAACACAAGACCCCAAATAATCCAAAACCAGCCCTTGATCCAATCTCTGGTCCAAAAAAGGAGTCACAACATACTCCAAGTAAGCTAGTTTTCAACCAACTAATTGAAATTAAGTTGGTTTATCCAATACAAAGCTTGGAGAGCATTTCCTGCCAAGACACTATGTCTCATAACCTCCCGATGAGTCCAAACTCATATAAGAGGTCTGCATCTATGTCCCCTAACCTGTCTTCCACCGTTACCCAATCTCCTGAAAAAGATGTTCATAAACACAGAAAAGATTAATCACAAAGCTAAAGATTATTCGCTAAAAATAAAACATTCGAATTTCTAAAGCAAATCACACTGACCCCAGATGAAAAATATGCAATTCAGAAGAGACCTTATCATAAGTCTATTCCTGAGAACAAAAGCAGCGACTTCAATAGATTGTACCCAAACAATCACAGTTATTGAACAACCCACCAACCAATTCTCTGATGGCTTGTAGGATTATTCCAGCTCTTCTAATCCTCTTATAACTCTTCTTCCGAATATCCTATCTCGGTACTCCCTAAGGATTCTACGCCTTATGGGATGAAATGAATCATAGTTCCGAAATGGAATCTGATATGACGACTCGAGAGAGAGATGAATGTAAAACCGTTCAACGCAAGCTGTCCAAGCGTTCTAAATCTGTTGATAGCACGAGATTGTCAAGTTTTGAAGAATCACCAACCTGATGGCTCATTAACAAAATATCTAGCGTCAGACTTCAGTAACCTATCAGATCCCATATTGAATTGGATCCCAATATTGCAACCCCAGCGTTTTTACAAAAAAGTGAATTCTGGTGTCACCTTCTGACACTGCCTCCACGAAAACATTGCCATATTCTCCACTTATTTCTGAATCTGCTTGCTTGGCAGATCCTGATATCTTTTCATTTCCTAAATATGAGCATTTTGGTTGCCCTTTCAATGACCAACAAAGTCCACACAATAAGATGGACTTTGTTAACTACTTCGCATTCATGTCGAAACCCCTCACCCAAATACCACTGAAAACTTTTCCCCAAAATCCGGTCGTACAAATTAACCCAAATCTCTGTTTTATGACTATTCCTTACCACAAGGATTTGTTGCTCCTCCTCATCGAGACCCACGTCTCAGCCCTTCCCTCAATCTGAATCAACTCCCAACATCAACCCTAGCCACATACAGACAAATGTCCCAAAAAGACAATCATCATAAAATTCATAACATGGCCACCCTCCTTCAACGGAATGTCGTGGCTACTATACTCAAATTTTGAAGAACTTGTTCAGCTAATAAATATATGTACACCAAAGTGCATATGTTTGGAAGAACTTTCCGACTATGTCATCGCGATTTCTTCCAACCATCGAAATATAAATCGCCGCTAACCTCCGTTAAAAGAGGTGAAAACGATAGGGGAGGTTCAGAAATACTTATTCATAAATTTGTCCCCTATTCTCGAGTCCCTCTGCAAACTAGACCATGCAGTGGCAGCAAGAATTCATCTGTCCACCAACCTTACTGTCTGCTCCATCTACTTTGCTCCGAGTAGTGAGTTTACTAAGGTCGACTTAACTTATCATTTTAAGCAACTCCCTACTCCGGTTGCTATACTTGGAGATTCCAACCTTCGCCACCCATTATGTGGCTACTCTGTCACCTCGTCTAAGTTTAAGATCCTTGTAGTTCTAACCCCCTTTTTCTTGTGATGCCTTAACACAGGACTCCCTATATATGAAAGTTTAGATACACACACTTCTTCCTGTATCGATATTTCCTTCTGCTCTCATTCTCTTATGGATCGCTTAACCTGGTCCCGCTTTGATTATTTATACGGCAGTTACCATTATCCAATAGCCTTAAATGAACTTGCAACGAGCTCAATGTTAAATCCCATTTCCAGCCTTCGTTATGACCGAGTGAAGTGGGCTCCTTTTCAAGCCATAGCTATCTCACTTCCCCATCATAAGTGGTTTCCG
>JABUQX010020988.1:0-34383 GCA_015478945.1 Trachelipus rathkii
TAGGGCGAAATTTTTACTAAATATGTTAGTTTTACATAGCCTTATAATCATAATTCAGTAAATCAAACCACCATCTACCAACAATTAGCTCTCACTACACTCCTGTAAGTTTTGTGAATCTAATAATGATCCGAATATGTGAGATTTATTGAATTTCAGTCAAAAATTTTTTACTTGCCATTTCATACACTACTAAATCAGTAAATCAGTAATCAATACCACTCACTAAGCAACTCAATCACTGTCTCTGCCCTCCGCTAGTTTAATAGCTGTGAACGTATTGATTCTATTGAGTTCAAGTCACATCTTTCCGAGTATTCATTTTGGATAACATTTAACATAAAAGTCAAGTTTTTGATACAAGATCAACTCAATGATATGTTGAACGGTAACAAAGTTTCCAGACATTAATAAACTTACTTAGCATCATTGAACTTGAATAGATCACCCACAAAAGTTAACCCTAACAACATCTTAAACAATGATAATTACTGTTAAAACGTATATGAAATAAAGTGAACAAATTAATACCTTCTAGCAGTGTGAAGTTATATTAAACTTAGCTTACATTGATTGCAAAATTTCATACTTATTAGATGTTCACATTTTTATATATCATAATATCCACTTTGTGTGAGATTTATTGAATGATAAATATATAATATAATGTGAATTATAAGAATATAATTTATAATAAATAACCTATATATATATAATTAGTGTTATATCATTACATGAAGTCTAATTTGAAGAGGAACTAATATTTTTGAAAACAAATTTTCACATTATATATAAAGATACTTAATAGCATTGCATCGAACTGATGAATATATATCATCTATAACACGACAAAACTTAACACATTTAACACTATGACATACTAAGCAGTCTCAATACATTAACAAAGTCCACACTTAGCAACAGAAATTAACTAACAAAGCGTACAAAGACGCAACCTATTCTACTTTGATAACTTTTTTCTATAATCAATATCCTGAGATATTTTTACATTAAGCATAGTATACATTTAACAAAATTTTATCACGCACAAGCGTGTGTAATTTATCTATAGAGTTACAGTCAGATTCAGAGTAATCAAAGTTTTTCATATCAAATAAAAGCTAACAAAACAGTCATCACACGAAACTAGCGATTATTTATAGTAAAGACCGAACTGCACTATACCTTTTTACACCACAGAATAAGCAGTCAACATTAACAAATGCTCCACCCTAACACCAGTAATAGGCTCACATAACGAGATGGAGTGCAAAACGTAATACTAATCTCTTACTTTTTACGTGCGAGAACGAGATCTCTCTAACCATAACTTAGACGCTTATCTTAACCGACACAGTAAAACGATATAGAAAAACACAAAAAATGTATCATAGAACTTGACCGATAAACCTAAACTAGAATCAAGCGTATTCCACTAAGTAATAAAAGTTTCCATCCAACTAAAGAACCTAACACATGGCGGCAACGAGCCTGAACTAAAGAAAATACACTGATAACAGACTTTGCGCACAACGTCCACAAACACGTGCTTATTTCACAACGTTCATTATTTCCCAAGCTGGTATTAACATGTGACACAAAGGTTCGAGCATTACGAAGTACACACCACACACGCAATTAAAGTGCTAACCATTGCATCCGCGGAGGAATAAAACGTAACCTATTCATTTGACCAGACTTCTTTCAACATGCATTCGTAAATTGATGTCAGAGACACTAGTGATAACTCTCAGGTCTAACGAAGATGCTGACAGCTAGGGAATCTACCAGGTAAAATATATATGACTAATAACAAAATGTATCCATAATAAAATTTGGTCTGATATCATACCAGACCAAACGGACTATATGCTACGTAACATAGTTTTTATTAATCATGTTAATATGGTAATTATTATATATATATATATATAATATATATAACAAAAATTAATTATCATATAAAATCATTATCACTATAATATATCATAATCCAGTCAAATAGTGTTGCAACATAACAAAGTTATTATCCAAACATACATTAAAAATAACCAAGTTTTCTAAAATTTGCCGAAATCACATAAACATAAAAATAATGTTCTTTGAAATTAAATTAATTCTTAAGTTACATAGTGTATATAGTTTAACCTCACGAGGAGAATTTAAAAGTAAATCAGTAAATTCAACCACCCGTCCCTCTACCTGCTCACTCTACTATCCATCTGTTACTATTGTCACTTTTGATCTTTCGATCTAATGATTCAGGTCACTTATATCGAGTACCATTACGGTTAAACATAACATAGTACACAAATAAGTTCTTTGATATACTAACCAACGAATATATGCTAACTGATTAAATTGTTTTCAAATTAATATAAAGCTGAACCATAGGCAGATTACCTAGAACTAAGAATATATGTCACAATGACAAAAACTAACACACAAATACGTATAGCTACTACTTTATAAACTATCGTAAAATTTATTTTGAAAATGCAAAATATCCTGCGGAATTTTTTTTTTGACTGTGCTATTAAAATAACATAAATATAGACAGTATAATTTCTAAAAACGTATACACTAGTTTCAACTTTATTTTATTATCCAAGCTCATTTATAATTCATAAAACATTATAAATCATATTGTTTAAATTTTACTATTTACACTTAATATGATTTTACTGATCAAACATATTATATCGAGATTTTATCAATTATATAACTATATTAATAAACTCAATGATAGCTCAATAATATGACCAATAAGATATGCAAGCGAATTTACAACACTTTAGCTTCAAGTAGTTGATAGAACAATTAATTCATCACAGAAATTAAAAGCTAACATAGCTAAATCATTTAAAACTAAGAAAATGAATTACAGTAATTTAAATATAACATTCATATTTTAAGTATGTACTTATAAAATTTACCTAGATTATAATTAACAAACGTTCCATCACACTTACATACTCCAAGTTAAGAGTAAACTACCATTGCGTACAAAACGTAACTTACATTTATTTATTTAATTCTAAAACACCCCGAAATTTTTTTTCTCATAGCATACTCCATATTAAATTTAAAATGAGTTATATATTATTAACTATATTATGCACATTAAATATTTTAACTAAAAATTATATTACAATATCAAATATCTAATGTTTCTAATATTTAATCTAATACATGACTGGGAACGAAATAACTGTATAAACATAAACAATAATAGTTTTTATCACCTAGAACATACATAAAAAAATATAATATTCACTTTTTGAGAATAATTAAATCTAAGATAATATCAATACATTTGAATTTCTATAAATATTAATAAAGAAGTAAATTAATGTAATCAGTGGAATTCAAAACTCCTACCCGTCCCTAGCCTCGCCCATCTACTACCTCACATTCACTTAGTTCATTAACCTTTTGATATATTGAATCTAATTGATATATAATGTACCTATTTACGAGATATCATTTCGAGACTAAAACATATAAACACTAAAAAATAAAGTTTTTTATATTATTACACTTAACTATGCTAATATAATCACCCCAGCAAATGTATCATCTCATTATGTTTTTTCTTATGCTAAGACCCTATCTATAAAATATATAATATAATACATAACATATAATAATATATAATAGTACTAAATGATCAAAAAATAATTAACTACACTCCTAATATACGTATATAACTACTAACATTATAACAAAGTTCTGCACTTAACCACGTAGTAAAATAGTTACACTAAATTAGTATATAAAACGAACCTATTATCCCACTTATATTTTTCTAAAGCATATAATTATTATAAATACTAAATTCCTTATAGTTCTTTTATCGATATATTTAACTATCGATATAATTTTTAAACAAAAAAGTTTAGTAATATGCCATTGTCTATACATCATACTGACAACGATATATAGATGCTATAAGTTCCGTAATTATTTATAACGGATATCAACTTCGTATAATATTTTATACAATAAAGAATTATTATCAACACCGTCTAAATATCATATCCCCAACAAATAATTGCAAAGACAACAAAGGTTTTTAACTAACCATAACATAAAAATAAAAAAATTTTGTACTGACATATAAAAGTAAGTTCTTTGAATAAATGATTCACAGTTCAAAAAGCAGATCCAATACGAGTCTTACTGATTTAATCGGAGCAGATAACATCCAGTTAAATTCAAACCATCCCACACCAAGCAGATCCCTACCAGCATCCATTCAACTATGATCATATTGAAACTCTTATTAGTGATCTAAGTACTTATCATATAAGAAGATAGGAGATTAGTTGTTGGATATAAAAAGAACGCAATTAGAAAACTTAGAATTTAAATACACTGAGAACACAGATAAGCTGAATAGATAGATGACTATCGATGACGAACACGAATCTGAAAAGTATTTAGCGAGTCAACATAAGCTAACAAAAAAAAAGACAAGTCACTCAAAACGCAGGACATCTGAAATCATAGCTCACCCTTTTAATAAATGCAAACCTAACCATACCGCGTTGAATAATCCCGCTAACATCATTCTCTGGTATAAAGTTCACTACTAATCAAAGGTAAGTAGCTAACGAGGTTCACTTATAGAGCAACTCGTCCGCAATTCCAGAAACCAACCTTAAGGAGCTTCACGCGGAGACCATCGACCATTGGCTATCCCCCTTTCCCAAAAGGGCAATTTCACAACCAAGGTAAGAAGGACCCCTACGTATTACCACTATAACAAATTCTGGCACTTTAACAAGTGGTTCAATTAACTCAAAGGTATTGCGATCTTGAACCCACTGAATATTTGAACACCCTATCTTCACAAGAGGTGGTCACTCGTCTGGAGTTACACACATTTAACTATGATAATAAATGTAACATTAGCAATTCTGGGGGCACACCTAACCATACTCAACATAATCTTAACATACCCTTACGTTTCTAACATATTATCGCCAGGTTAACAGGAGGTAATATTTACAAATACTCATCATTTCTCTTAACAATCAGTGTTAACATTGTCACACAGTCAATAGGTAATATTAAATAACGTACTCTAACTTACGCATAGACAGCTTTCATTAAGCCAAGAGTAATCTAAAGCACACATCACTCCCAAGAGTAAAACCCAATGGATGCGCTCGTTGAAAGGGTGTGAAACCTGAGAGGGGGGTCAACCCCGAAAGGGGTGTAAGCGGGTTTTAGGTTCAGCCGAAGGGCTGAGACCTTACCTCCTCCTTCGGAGGGGTAAAACCCGCTTCACCCCTTCGGGCAGATCCCCCCTCTCAGGATTCACACCCTTTCAAGGATCGTTTTTTAGCACTCTGAACACCGACTCCGACTCCGGCTTCGACTCCGACTCCGGACTCCGACCGTCCGACTCTCGGCTCCGGCTCCGGCCGCGGTTCCGTCTCCGACAACATTTCAGCCAGAGCGAACGGTCTGTATGTTTATTATTGATTTATATTATTATTATATCTTATTATATTGAATTATATTTTATTATTATTATTATTATAATTATTATTATTATTATTATTATTATTATTATTAATTATTGGTTATTATTATTTAATTAATTCGCAAATGTTATATTTATTCATTCTTTAGTTATATTAATGTTTTTTTTTATTAAATAAATAATTATAATTATTGTTCTATTATCTTAAATTTTCATCTTTTTACGTTCCATAGTTCATTATAGTTCAATATATATATACTTTCTTCTTTACTAATCGTGATTTAAAAATATCAAAATTCTCATTTACAATTATATTTCTTATATGCAAATTACTATTATTATTATTATGATTGCAATTTATTATCATTACTTTTTTACTTTTACTCGTCGCGCTTTTTTTCTCTGTTTCTTAAGATATCTATCACTATATAAAGTTTGATGCTATAGCATCAGAGAACTCACAAAAGTACATAGTATCTAGTTAGAAGAAGAAGAAGAAGAAGAAGAAGAAGAACGAAGAAGAAAAGGAAGAAATAGAGAACAGATACAAAGAAGAAGAAGAAAGAAGAAGAAGAAGAAGAAGAAAATGCAGAATAGAAGCGCAGCAAGACTGTAAGAATATATTGAAGACACAAGCACAGTACCACGAGAGATGACAAGACAGAAGAAGAAACGAGTTGTAGGAGTATAGAGAAAGTAACAAGAAACAAGAGAAGAATAATTGCGAACAACAAGAGAAAGAAAAGAATGAAGAGAGAGAGAGAGGCGGGGATATAAACGTTTTTCAAAACCTGTTTTATCAGACTTCTGTGTTAGATTTCCTTTTTTTCTCGAATAAATTGTATATAAGACGAGTCATCGGATTCCCGACTCATTAGCCTCTGAATTTTTTTCTTAATGTTATTATTATTATCTATTATTATTATTATTCACTACTACACAATATACTATATTATATATCTATTTATCCTGTTTAATATTAAATTATATTATCCATAACAATTATTTCATATTGATTTCATATTATTTTTATTTAATAACAATTTAATTTATTATTATTGCGGCGAATTTCCAGCCGCGAATGATGGAGTAGATAAAGAAAAAAGCAAATTCCTTTAAGGCAATCTGTTTTCTAACTTACGATCGACACACTCCGGACACAGTCATTTCGAGATCCTGCGTGTAATCGTTCTTCGCATCTACGGCTCTGACTCCGACTCCCGATTGCCAGCCAGCCTCCGAGAACTTATCGTACCGTGCAAGAATTTGGAGGATGGTTAGATGTGAGGCTAACCTCATTGTCTACGCAAAGTACGTCACGCTGGGTCCCGAAGGGGACCCAACCCCATTAAAAAAAGATTTAAATTTGATCGTATAAAGCACACAACTATGGGGCAGAGGTCAGAGTGTAATTCTAGAAAGACTTGCGCTACAGGAGTATACTTCTACATGAGGAAACGTTCTATGTGTCTGCTCGAGTGGCCCCGTGGTTGTCATTCGAGCTGTCTTCTGCACAGGCTGCCCCTAGAGTTAAAAAACTCTGCGCACCCAACCTCAGGTTGATGGTTATTTGAGTATCGTTATCATGAGACTGTAATCTGTTAACACAATCATGGTTTTTCCACCAAGTTTCACCAGTCGAAAAAAATTATAAATCAAACTACACTAATAATTACAATTCAATATAAAATCTCATTATTCCTTTTAGTTCTCAACTTAACTACATTTAAACCAAATTTACTCATTTTAAACTTATCGCCTAAGGTATCCCAGAACATATCACTCTATATCAATCCAAACCTAACTCATAATCCTACAACCTAATCATACCTTCATGTCTAACTCGGTTTCTTACATTTGAGATTTACTTATGATAATATATTTGATCTAATATGAATTTAAAGTTAAATTTTAAGCCCTCTAAAAATTTATATCCTAATTTACCATCCCATTAAAATAGTTAAAATCAGCTAAATGCGAATATAATATCACATACAATTATATACTAAACACTATTTATACCCGCCTCCATCTCACCTGTTCCATTGTGATGATCTATGATTAATATTGATTAGCTATTAAGTTCAAGTCAAATTTTTTTAACAATACCCTAAAATAGTAAATAACAAAAAAAAATTCATAAATAAAAAAATTTTTTTTTCCCAAAACATCTCCCAATGTATTCCCGCCGCCTCCTAATCTATCCTTTGAACTATTGATCTATTGATTCAAGTCCACATTTCGAGTATCATTTTGGATTAAACATAACATAAATCAATTCTTAGTATCAAGATCAATCAATTATGTTTAGAAACGTATCAAATGAGTTTCCATCTACATTAATAAAGCCTTTACTATTAACATCTATATCTGAACTATGAATATATAACCCCATAACGATCACAAATCATCTTAACACATCTATAAACATTTATCGTTTTCGACTCTCAGATTCGATTCTCGAAGCAGAATCGAGAGATATTCGTCCGACGTTATACTTAATTGTTAATTTATTCATAGAAATTAATAATAATAATAAATCAAAAAATAAATTTTCTGAGAAGGTTGTGGAAAGTTCGGACAGTTAAGTGACAATGAATGTTATGAGTAATAATAAAGAATATTAATTTTATCAAATAAAATAATAATAATTGGAGTTAATAAAGTGATAGTTTCAGGATAGATTTAATTAACCAACAATTTTAACTTCTCAAATTACGGTTTTTCTTACTAAATTTCAACAATTTATACAGAAGCATGAAAGCTCTGATAGGAATTGGCGCGGTCCGAAATCTCGGCGGCCCCGGTATTCCTAAGTTGTCGCGGGAGGGGACTGTAAGAGAACAACTAAACGCCAACATCAAAGCTCGGCTTGTACTCTAAGAAAAAAAAGAGTTGCATGGTGCATTGAAAAGTGTGTAGGGGTACTATCTGAGTGCTAAACCATGGTAAGAGTAATTAGATTGCATCATAAACACAACGGGAATCGATTCAGCAGAATGCGAATATTCTCTTGTAGTCGATTAATATATTCGACAGAGTAATTTCCTGCTGACACTCCACAACTGCCTGGCATCCCGGATATACCATGGATCCCAGGCATTAGAAGGGGAAGCGGGGTAGAAACCCAATGAGTAAGTTCTGCTGACACACTGCCAGTTATATGAGAGCTTCACGCAACGACATGGGCATCAACCTCCTATACCTTAAAGCATAGGGGTTAGACACCGGGCCTCGGGGTATGCGAATGCTAGGGATATGCCATCGGCTAGAAGTGCATTTCACTGAAATTATAACATTCGGTGAAGACGAGCGTGTTGACTGTCTGTACTTCTTAGCACATCACGAAACTAGTGAAAATTGAATACTGAATAAAAGAGATAATCGTATCCATATCTGTCTTTGAAAAATGTGTGAAGATAAAAGATTAAATAAAATATTATATATATATACTATATATATCTATATATATATAGAGATATATATATCCTATATATAATCTATCTGTATATAGACAATAGATGTTAATAACACATGTTTTTTTTTTGCAAGTGGGGTTTTTTTGTCTTACAATTTTTTTCGTTTTTTTTTTCGGAAAATCTCTAATATATTAGAAACAGTTCATCTTTTTTACACCTTTAATAGAGCGTATAAAATAGTTACACTTAAATTTGAATTGTTTTTTTTCGTGCAAAGGGTTTTTTTTTTAAGAGCTCAGCTCAATGGGACCGAAGGGGGGGTGGGATAGGGCTACATAAAAATTTCATGAAATTTAATGTGGAATGAGATCAAAGATGGGGTCAACAGGAGAATCAAATATCATACTAATTTATAAATTTCTTTAAAAGTAAAGTATTGTTTAATTTGTTTTAAGGTTCACTTTATACACTGAAAATTTGTAGAGATTTTCAAAGATTTAATAAAAAAATTTATCAAAATTCGAAAAAATCGACCTTCGAACCATTTATCCCACAATTTTTTTCACTATACTAGCATGTGATTATTGACGGCCCTGCACAACCGAATTTTTTTTGCTCTAGACCGTCATATTTACCCGAGATAAGAATTGGGGGGTTTTTTTATGTACAACAAATAGCGGCTCATTGGTTTATTTTGCCTGTAACCCCATTTTTATTTTACTATTGAATCTACAAAAATTATACTAAACATAGCAAAGTTTATAATATTCTTCAGCTTAAGAATCTTAATACACTATATGACTATACTATCATACTATAATATATATATGTATACTATATATATATATATATATATATATATTATATATAATGGTCATCCATTTTTTCCGAGTTATACTCGATATGGGCCGCTCCGATAATTTGACGAAATGTATCATATTGCGAACATGGCCTAATGTTATTCTCCTTTGCTCCCCGGTACAAGTTCAAACCACACATTGTTTTTGGTAGATTGTTACCTCTGGGTTATAGGGATGAGCCAAAATGTTTGACGCAGTGGAATCGCAAAATTTTATGCCCACTTCTATACGAGGAGTATATACAATTTTAAGTTCCACTACTTTCTCCTCTTGCTGTAAAACATCTTATACCCCCAAGATTTTCATAAGAGAGTGATTTGCTAGGCTGTTATACTTAAGGTAGCATTTGGCCTTTTATGTTTTTTTTGGGGAAATAATATTTCACCCAAACAGAAAATGAAATCCGAATATGTGGGTAAAAATCGAAGAAAATTTCCATTTTTCGTGGGTGTATTAATTTAAAAGACAGGAAATAATGTAACGGGCTATGAAATGGTGTGACTGAATACATACCGATATGGAATTAAAGAACCAATCACAATTCAGAGAATATTTTTTAAAAAAATTTACAGGGTTCCCAAAAATCAATTTTTCTCGGAAACATGTATAACTTTGAACCTTAATTCTCTGTTCGGGGTAGAGGCTAAAAATCTGAAAATTTCACAATTTTTATATACTACATAGGATGTTTCCTTACCTCATATTGACTTTTGGTATTTTGTCTTGGTAGAAATACAGCCTTCAAATAATGCTAAATAAAACTGGTTTCTCTTAAGTTGTGTTATGATACCTATTATTATATTCACATGACCGGTTCATATGGACAATACTCATCGGACCACATAGAAACAATCAATCTTGCATGCAAAGCAGAAAATGAAAAACAACTGTTAAAAACAATTTAATTTTTAAGGTTAAAACAATTTCCACTGTACCATTATATCTAATGTAAATGACAAAATTAACTTAATACCTTTTCAAATTGATGTATATATGTAAGATAATATAAGAAATTGATCTATACAGAATATATATTTTTATGTAACTATATATAATTTGATTATATATATATATAACCGATATATATATATATCTATTATATAATTCAAATCATATCATTATATAATTATAATTATATAGTACCCGGGTAGTCGGTACTGTAATACTAAATCTTTATAAAGAAATATATGTAAGTGCCTTCACATAGGACTTAACCTGCGTAATACACCATCGACCAATACTTTTCATTTAATGTCAATTTTCTGTTACTACGAACGCAGTCTCCTAGATGCCGAAATAACCTGTGTTCTATTCCTTCACTATCCTTGTAATTAATCCAATACTCTAATGAAGTCACAAGTTTCATGGGAGGTGAATTTTTTTGTCACCAACGGGTGCCATGGGCCATCAAAATCTCTCCTATTTTAATGAAATATCTAAGACTCGCACAGCGCAGAAGTACCAACAATACTGCCTCTGCTAAACGACATTATATATTATTCAGGTTCAAAACAATTTGTATATAACCTTTATAATTGAGGTTAAATATATATCAATAATTCTTAAATAAAATTTTAATAAAGCAATTTAATTTTGAACAGTGAAATTATATATATAATCTCAATGTGTGTTCATACGTATAAAATAAGTCCATTAATATCAATATAATAATAAAGAATAATTATATATTAATTAAAAGAAGCGAGTTACGTACTATTTAAAAGAAAAAGTGTTATTTGCTATATATCAAAGTGATCTCTTAATAGGTAATGCCATATATTATATAGTCTATATATATATTAAGATAGAAGAATTAGATGGCATTCATCAAACAACTTGGGAAATTTTCGGAGAAACATTTATTTCTTACGAAGATTTAAGAAACAATAGATTGGTTAAATTAAAAAATACTATTCAATGTGCAATTAATTCAATAGGAGTTCAACTTATAATCAATGAAGCAATTTTATCATCCTCACACATACCTGCCACTAAAAATGCATAACGCAAAAATATTTTTTCCACCCTTTTGGAACAGTTTATAATATGTAGTCTGCACATTATTCCTAAAAGTAATTAGTATAAAAATTACTACTGTGTAATAAGATTTGATCACAAGATTAAATTTTATTCTTACCTATTACATATCTATACATATCCTCTACTCTCACAGTCAGGTTACTCAGGCGGGTGCTTGTCAGCTCGGGCGCCGAACCGCGGCGCGGCATTCCATCTTGTGGGTTATGCCAAGTCAGATGAACTCCAATGGTCGACTGCCCATCTGCCATTCTCAACCAGGGGACATTGGACAGGCTTAATCGGATGTCTCTCACAAATTCATTAGATTCCCTCGCGACATGGAGTGTTCCTCTTCTGCGGTCATATCAGGCGACTCGGTTTCTTATAACAGCTCGTTGGGCTCTACCTCCACATGACACACCCTCTCTGTAGCGCTTTCTACATACCTAATCTCCACCTATCTTACATTGAGACAATACTTTAATACTCCTTATGATAATCTCCTCATCGCATGCTCTCTCAGGTGGGTACCCCACACGGGGATCTAACAGTACATGGCCTTAGCGTTCCACTTTATTCATTACATGGGTTTCACTTACGACACCAACGTTAATCCTCATATATATGCTTCAACTGTCTCGTTTCTACTTACTGATCTCTTCTACTAGCTCTTTCTCAAATCACCCGTCCTACAACACATTACATCTTTACCGCTAATTTGCTTAATTCATTCAATTTCCTAATTCCAAAAACAGTTATCGTGGTCTATATGCAAAGGGTCGATCGTATTTCACAGTAGGACCTGGTACCTTTGAGTTGATTACAAACAATTTAACTCGTATTTTCAATGTCAGCGACTTACTATGGCACATCCTGCCCCTTACAAGCTCAGAAAAAGCTTCATGTTAGTCGATTCCAGGGTTGACACGACTATGAGTAAACGTGGAAGTTGTCTTTGTACACCCCTATATAAAATGTATTCAATTTTGTTTATATTATATATTAATATTTTTTTATTTACCTATTTATCTATGAATTTTTATTTAATTAGATTTTTAGTATTCTAGGACTTAATGTCGGATGGGCATATAATTCATTGAATTTGGTAAAATTTTGAACCACAAGGAGAGAAATATTATACATTTTACCCGTAGTTGGCCCCTAAAGCAGTTCTAACTCCACTCTCCTTCCAAGTTCTAGTAACCCCATCTGAATGTTTAGATTTAATGAAACTTACCATTATTAAATGTAGCCATAATAAATATGACTACCCAGTTAAGATGGACTCAAAAATGTGTATTCTATTATTTAACGTTATTTTTCTTATATAGTCTTACCTTGATAGGGAACCCTTACAAGTTCTAAAACGTCAATCTTAATTATTCAATTTATGGTCCTTAAATTGGTAAACTTGGATCTTCCGAACAGACAAGGAATAGACATGAAATTGAGTAACCACTAATCACTTTGTAATCAAGATTTTGGGAGGTAAGTAATAAAAAAAATTTTTTTTTTAGTGGATTGATGGATGCTGAGGTAGTGTTTATTTCGGTTGGACAAAACTCTCTATATCACATGTATATGTCTACTAGATCAGTCCAATTATTAACTATGGTTAAAATATTGGTTAAGCAATTTATATTGATTGTATAGATTTGTAAGTGTGTTTACTCACTTCTTACTATGTGAAAATTACAAGGATTTTCTAGGCAACCTATGCGAATCAACTCCAGAGGGATATTAGAGATTGGTAACACGGGGAGATTCAATGTTAAAAGTTACGGAACTGTCTAGACGATTCTTTCGCCGGTAATAATAGTAGGGACATTTATACTCTTCATGGGGAACCCTAACCCTCTCCGTAAAGCTTATATATATGATGCATAATGAGCATTTAAATTGCAGAATGATCATTCAGTTTAAAATGTGACGATTTTCTTAAAAATAAATTCTACCTCACCTATAACCTTATAATCTCAAAAATAGATTTCAGGGGTTAAAGCCCCCTATCATAACCCTATCAAGGTTAATGTATACATTACCCACACCAATAATTTATCATTTATATGAGGTTATGATAAATATTTTTCATTTATTCCTTCCTCTTATATATTCTCTTGCATTGAACTCCATTGGCTTCACAATTTATTATTAACAGACAATTTATTCTAGGAATTCATTTCTCATGGTGAAATATATTTTATTGCCAAAAATAAAACATATTAAATATAAGGCCATAAATAATGTATATATGATACCTATTAAATGAGTATACCTACCAAATATCATACTCTACTATGAATTTTATGGTATATATATTATACTATATAAGTAAACTCTACTTGTCTTGATATTCAATATCACTCATTATTAATCGTCTCAACGACTTGGAGTAATGGTGCGTCATACAAGCAGTCGTATGAAATAAGAAAAGCACAGTAGGAGACACATACGAACCAATATGGTCACGTCGAAAAGAGATAAACCCTATGTAAATTTTGGGGGTCTAGTCACCAGACCCTGTAATCTCCAGATCCCACGCAAAGACAGACAATCTTAACCAACGGATAAAAATTGGCCACCCTAGTGGATAGCTTCTAATGGGATCCCCTGCACTCCTCCAGGGCTCTTAAACCATGCAAGAATTCTAAAAGTTTCAAAGAGGAATCAGCATCTAACTGGTAAACGGGGCAGGCAAGTGTAGGGCGTTCTCATCCCCTGGCCCCACGGTGGGCACACCTTAACCTATCCAATTATTCTCTGGATCTGGACACAAACAAAATCCCGGCCACTTCTCCTGCCTAATTCATGTACATACCTATCTTTTACTCTAAGTCTCTGCCAAACTCAACATTTTATCTCTCCAGCAAACGTATCTTTTATTACTTGAACCCTAATTCACACTTTTTATCTTCGGTTCATTCCCATAACACACTCACTGCACTAATTAACAATTATCCGCTTAAAAAATCCCATTCAGACATATACCATTCCCCTTTCACAGGTCGACGAAACATCTCAACATAACTTTCCATTATATTCTCTGCGTTTACCCCTTTTCTTCACACACATTCTATATCCATATACTCTCTTATAATGTTAATAAATAGCTTTTGAAATAGGTGAAAATATCAAATGAACATATCCTATCTATCCTCAAGGGTTTGTCACATATATAATATTGAATTTAATTATTTCATTTTATGATTTACTTAAAATTTCTATATATTAATATACTATATATTAATATATATATAATATTAATATTATATATATATTATTTAATATATAAATTTATATATAAATTATATATGTTGATATATTATATGAAGCTTAATATAAAAGGATTAGATATATCTAATAGTCTGTATGTTAAGATAATATATAAATTATATTATATATATATTATATATAAAATAATATATAATATAAATATATTATTATATACTATATAATACTATATATATTAAATAATATATTATTAATAATATTATATTATATATAATATTAATATATATATATGCAATAGAATTAACCTATATATATGTGAATAAATGTAAGTGGATTATGTGATATAGATTGACTGATACGTTACAAATAAGTAGTTATGCTTTATTTAAGTATAATGTAAGGAACTTCACTGAATTATATATGGTACCAAGCCGATCCGTTTATCCAAAAGTGGCGAACCACAGATCAGCTAGAAAAAGCTAGAGGCAAACAATCCAATAACGATGAAAAGAAAAGTAAGTCAAATCACAGCTTCTATCTAATGACCAGCAGTTTAGATAATTGTTGATGAAAACCATATTATTTTATAATTAGGGTTAATTAATTTCTTCAACTTTTCGTATATAGCACAGAGATTTTCAATTTAATAGTTTTTTTTATTTGTGAATTTATTTTACTTATTAATTTTTTATTTGGTATTGATATATGGTTTCAAATATTATTAAATAGCAAATATACACAATTTCTATTATACATTTTTTTGAAAAGTAATCAATTTAAGTGGCTTAAATTAATACTTTAAAAGGTCATAAATAAAGAACAAATCAACAACTTTAAACCCTTGGACCACTCTCATAATGCAATCCATCATCATTGTCAATTAACATCAGTTGATTTCTTGTTTTCTTTAAATAATTGTAATTATTTTATAAAGAATATGTATAGAATAGTACATTAATATAAAATGGGGATGTATTGAAATCAATATTCCTCATTTTAATGTTTAAATTAAAATTATATTACTATAATATATATAATTACCCGATTCCATTAAAATGATAATAACTAATAATGTATAACTAATAAATAATCTCTTTCACATAAATATCATTCTCATTAAAGCCCTTAGGTTCAGGGTCAATTAAGTGTGAGAGTGACCGGAATCGAAATTTTCTTCTTAGCTATAATATAATTTGACCTTTTATTTTAATTAAAGTTCAAAAAAAGTTTGAATTTCTTGTTAAAAATTTTGATCTGAAGTTTAGACATGGATTTTCTGAAGACGATAATAAAGTTAAGTTAGAAAAATAAATGGGTAATTATTTTTAAAGGAAAGTAAAGAGGAACCAAACACTGCAACTCATAAGCCAGATTTGCATGTTGATAGAAGACCTCAAAGACCACGGAGAATGAATTCTAAGCATTTCGATGATTCCCCCAGTCACACGCGAGAGTCACTGATAGATTTTAAGAAGCTTTTTAGGAAAGATACTAGATCTAAAACTTTGGGTAAAGAAGAAGTTAAATTTAAAGACGATTCGCCTATACAAGTAATAGAATCAGTAGAAAGTATAGATGATTTTACGGTTTTAGAGAGCAAAGATGAAGCAAACGATGATCAACCATGTGAAGTGGCAGAAGAAGCAACAGAAACTATAGAAGACGTGGTGGAAGAACCTCAGGTCAAGCCTCAGGAAACGGTTAGGGAAACTTCAACAAGGAATCCTGAACCTGTTCGTGCTCAATCTGTAGAAAGTGCTAAACGACATCCAAAGTTTCGTTTAAGAGATCATTTGACTAGGCTTGATGCTCGTGTTAGAAGAGCTTTTTCTTGGGAGCACTCTCAGAATGGTCCTACTACCTCACCTTTATTTTTCGATATAGACGAACCTGAAGTGAAATTATGCATACCAGCTGAAGACCAAATCTCACCTGGTGAAGACAACATTTCCACAACCTCAGAAAGTCAGAAAGTTCAAGACTCTCAGTCGGTTCCCTTTTTAAGATGCAGCCCAAGTACTTCCATATCTTCTAGTCCAGGGGCAAGTCCAAAAGCTACTCCTCGTCCAAGTCCAATGGAAGAAAGAGTTTTTGTCGAAAAAAGTAGTGAGGAAGAATCGGGCTCCTCATCTGCAATTCTATCTTCAAAAGCTTCCTTGGATTTGTTTGATGAAGAAGGAAATCCAATCCCACCCATACGACGTAAGGCAGGTGTTGGAAGTGACCAGGAGGTTAAATTGAGTGCAGAAAGTGAAAGAAGAAAGCTCTCTCAAGCTTCATCATGGTCCGGATATTCAGACACTGCAGCACAAGATTTATCTCCTCCTCGAACTACAGTAACATCAGTCACCCCTACAACGGAAGATTCTGGAGGACATCCTGCACCAGCTCTCACAAGTCCTAGTAATATGGGAGCCTTCAAGACTTTCATAAGTCATATCGGCAAGAAAGGATCTTCTCAAGGGCTGGTCGGTACGTTTTCCTCCAAATTACTTAAAATGCGACTGATTAAGAATTGACTATTAAAGACTTTAGACTAACGTGTAAATAACGGAAAGAGTTGTATGTTCGTGTGCTAGTATGAGTAACAAAAAAAAAAAAATAATCTTGGGATCAGTTCCTTGTCCATTGTAGTTCGCTAAATAGCTGTGTGGGCTATTAATTAACATTAACATTTGCCTTGATTTTCTTTGCACAGTCCAATCCTGACATTGAATACTTTTAGATTTACGCCTTCGTAGATTTTCTGCTAATATTGATTTGAACCCTTGTACACTAATATATATATAATATACTATATATATATATATATATATATATATATATACTATATAACTATATAATTTATAGTAATATATATATATATATATATATATATATATATATATAGTATATATTATATATATCATGAGTAGAGCTATTATTAAGCATTAACCATACTCCTGTAACTTAAAGAAAGATAAATGCAGAGCCTCGTATGAGTGATTGGTGAGAGTTAAAGCAAATGGAGGTAAAATGTTCACTTGGTGTCTTGAAGCACCGTCTGTGATTTCTTCTGTGCACAAATTTGTGCAAGAATGTCATCGAGGAAGGACATTGCATGGAACTCTTGAATACAAATGCACACCACGGCATGTCATAGTATATCATAATAATATTGGGCAAAATTTTTTCCTTGTATCCCCCCATTCTAATTTTTTACTTAAATCTTTAAATACAAAAGAAAAATTTAATTAAATTATTTTATATCAAGTCAACCGTTATTCCATTCATCATATTTCTATTTGGGGATTGATGAAGGGATGCCGTAATTGAAATTAATTTTGGCATCGTAATAATGAGTAGTCTAAATTCTGCATACAACTGTGCCATTTGTTTTTCCTTTTTATTCACCTTCACAATTTTATATATATAGGCTTATAATATACTTCAGTATTATTATATTATTATGATATTATATATACTAATATATTTAAGTAATTATATATATATAGTAATAGTAGTAGTATATATGGATAATATAATAAATTATATTATAATACGTTGTATATTATGAGATTTATATATACGGTATAATTATATAGCATATATATTATATATAGTATACTATATATACTATATTATATATATGATATATATCTATAATATATATATAGTATATTATATTGATATATATATATAATAGAGAAATAGTGAAATGCGTAAACTGATAAATAGTTATCTTCGGAGCGATTAGCGTGTTCGCCCTATTATTAATAAATTATTAAAATATAAAAATAATACGTTAAGTGAGATTATGATACGATCGTAAAAATTAATTCCAAATTATATTTATCGAATAAATTTCTTAGGCAAAAACATTTAATTTGGTTATTACTATTTTGCAAATATTTTAATTTTTCTTTTTCTCACCTTTGTTTTCTACAATCCTTTTGCATTATACTTTTGTTAATATATGGTTTAAGGTTATATTTATTTTAATTAAATTGATATTTTCCTTTGAAAATACCCGCGACATATGCATGTTTTGTATATATATATATTATACTATATATATAAATATATAGTATATATATATATATTATATATATATATATATATATATACTATTATATATGATATATATATATATTATTATTAAATATAATATATAGTATATAATATATATATATAAAGAGATTACCATTTGATATATTTAACAATTTCATGCACACAGTTAATCATAATAACACTTTTTTGGTTATGAATAATTTTCTTACACATGGGGGGGGGGGGTTTATCAATGTTTTATTTTAAATCTTATTTTTTTCAAAATTAGAATACAACGAGAGGCGGCCTTAAATTTGTTTGTGTATTACGTGATGAAAATAATTATAATAATATACATTAAAAATGAGTTTTTGAAAACCCATGTTTTGACTTTAGAATTAATTTGTAGTGTAATTATTTAAATGAAATTTACATATTTTTAATACTATTACAAATGAGTTATTTGAAATATAATTTAAAATTTTGGTCACCGGATATTGGTACTAGATAAGCTAGAAAAATTAAATATTTGAAAAATTATTCTATATTACTATAAGATTATCTTAACTTTCTATTTCATTTTATTAAATTTGTCTTATAAATTGGTCTTTATATTTTTTCATTTCTCATTAATATATTTCATATTTTTCTTGTCTGTTTTTAAATCTCGTTTTTTTTTTTTTTTTTTTTTTTTAATCGAATAACTTACACATCATACTTCAGTCTAAAGAGAACTTTAAGCTTTGAAGCAAGTAATTCACTAATTTATTCACATTGGTAATATTGATAGTTAATATAATCACCCCTGACACAATGCTTTACATCAAGTAGTTTTTATGGATATAGTCCATCCCGTCGTATGCAGTTGTTTTTTTTAAATTTGTAATTTTGATTTTATTACTAATATAAATTAATGAAGTTAAATTATTTACTTAATTCTTATTGGTTACTTCACAGTTGATATTAAAACCCTTACAATTCTTTTATTGAAGGTTTTTAAGATAAACCGATTTTCTTAACATATTTTACTGTAAAATTTGGAAGCCATCCCCCGTATTGCATTTTTGTTTATGTTGTTAAATTTTGATTTTATTGCACAAAATATAAATTAATGAAGTAAATTATTTACTTAATTCTTATTGTTACTTCCACAGTGATATTAAACCCTTACATTCTTTATTGATTTTTAAATAAACGATTTTCTTAACTATTTTACGTAAATTTTTTTGAAATATAGAGCATTTATGATAGCTCTTAAGTCCCCCTTATGATTTTCTTTTGTTGGACCCGATTCTGATAAGGGTTGTGCCGTTTTAGCTGAACGGTGTGTGCGTATCGCCGACGAGCGGCTCTAATCGTAGCAACATGAAGCGAGGCGGCAGCGAGAAGACTGAATCTATGAGAAGGTCCCGAAGCCAAGGTACTCGAGCCCGCCTGGTGAGGGCGTTCACCACCGCCGGAGCCCCTCCCTCCTCAGCGGATTTCCCCTCCACTACCACCACCACCCCGGACGACTCCACCCCCTTCAGCCCTCCTCCAAGTCCTTCCCCCTTGGTTAGGGTAGGAGGGGGTTTTGGAGGCAATGAGAGCGGGGGTGGGTGGCTGACCGCATCGCCGCGGGTTGAGCAGAGAGCATCACAGTCGCTCTTGTTCTCCAGGCACTACTTCGCTAGCTTTGGTAGTAACGTCACCTACACTCGCCATTTCTTCGATGCGCGGACGCCTCCTTAATTTCTCTCCTAGGCCTTTTCTTATACTATCAGAAACTTTTAAAAATATAGACTAAATTGTTTATTATTTACGACTTTTTAGTGTTTCAGATGTTCATTCGTTAACCTAGAAAGTAAAATCGTAATTTGTCTTTGCCTCAAGTTTTCATCAAACGCTGAAGGTAGAAAAATCGATGTAGAAGTTTTTTTTTTATAATATTTTTTCGCGTATTTTTCTCAATTTTTTTAAAAAATAAATAAAGATAAATTGTATTTTTGACTCATTTAAGCAAGACATTTAATTAAGACATTTTTTTTATCTAAAATATCGAAAATTCAGTTTTTCTACCTATGAACAGAATATAATTTCCAACTGTGTAGCCCTTTCTCCTAATGCGTTTCTATAATTACTATCCATAGTATACTCGTAATTTGTGTAACCTATAAAGAAGTTCATTTACTTGTAGTTTTTACTAAGCTTTCTTTAAGGAATTGTTTGTACCTAGTCCAGAGAAAGCATTTCTTTTCTTCTATGGATCTTTTTTAAATCCTAATAACTCGTGTTTTTATTTTTTATTTTTGTCTTCCTTAAATTTTTTTGTGAGTATCGTATGTAATCTTCTTATAGTACCATAAATATTGTAATAAACAAATTTATAAAAGAATTAAATACGTATTTTTTTATCTTAAGTTTAAACAAACTATTAAAAATTATGATAATTAAAACAATTTTGATCTTTGCTTTTGTAATGTCATTGTTTGAGTAGACGCAGGACGTGAAGTTTTTCTCCCTCGTACTTGTTTTAAAGTAATGAATAAAAAAAGTTGCGTGTCCATCACTTCGCACGTAGGTACGTTCCATATGTTTTAAAATTTCAGCATTTTTTTTCCAATTTGTTTTGTTATATTATTATATTCCAACTTAATTCTGAGTTTTTTTATATACTTGCCTCTGCTCAGTCTTAGTTCTCACTACCCGCCCTTAACGCAATAAAACCCTCAATTTTATATCGTTTGCTTAATGAGTTTCTGTTGTTTATTTATTATAGTTTGTTTTATTATTTTATCCTGTTATTATCATTTGACATGGTGGCAAGTCGTTATGTAATTTAGCTTTATGGGATTTTAATATTTCTTTTTATTTTTGCCTTTTTATTTTGATTCTCGTTTGAGTCAGACTTAGTTTTTCAAGAAGATTAATGGGGTAAGCAGAGTGTTTTATCGAGTGAATTTTATTCAGATTTTTTGAGATACCTTCATGCCCTCCTTTGAAAAATTAAATGTAAATGGGGCCCCCTTTTACCCTCCCCCATTAATTATATTTACTAATCAAGTTTTAATTTTTTTTTTTTTTTTTTTTTGTGAAAATTCAACAGAAATGAAGCATGAGTTGAGTGTCTGTTAAATAAATGCATAAACGCAATCAGGAATTTCTTATTTTAACAAATAATACCCCTTAATCCCCTATTATTAATTATTATTATTATTATTATATTATTATTATTATTATTATTATTATTAATTATTATTATTATTATTATCATCATCTGAACAGATTATGTGCTTAAAAACGAATGCCCAGTGTTAGTTCTTTTTATATATTTTAAAAAAGTTATTTAAAATATTCCAAAATATTATATTTTGTTGCTTTTGTTTTTTTATTTGTTTAATTTTTCAATTTTTTGTTTTTTTTTTACAAAACCTATTTACTTATTCATACTTTTTTCGAACTAAGCTTAAATATCTTTTATTAGTTCTTTGAAATTGTCAACAACGACCTATAATTTTTTTGCCCTTGCCTTTGTTGTGAATCGTAAAGCCGCTTTGACAAGCATAACGTGTCCAATAAAGTATTCTCTGATATGTCAATTGATTTTGAACCTTTAATATATTTACTTAGTTATATAACCATAAAAACATTTTTATTGAATATTGAATATTATGCTGTCAAAAAGTATATAGATATATACTTTCTGATGTTTTAATCGAGTGCCTGAAGGTTATGCATTTTTGTCTTACTTTTCTTTCTGAAGTAAGTGTTTCTCTTCTTTCGCTTTTCGGATGTTGTTTTAGCCGTTATAAATTGGTAAAATGAAAGCTCTTGCCCGAGGTTTTTAGTTTAATGAACATGATAAGATATTTTGTATTTAAGGCAGCTTAAGATTTGTGTGTTCTTTTTTCTTATATATTATATATATATATATATATAATTATATAATATAATATATATATATATATATATATTTTTATATATATTATATATATTTATAATAATATATTAATAAATATGTAGTTCTTTATATATTTCTATATATTATATATATATATTATATAAGAGGAAAGTTACGTATCAATTTTTACATAACCTTATATATTTGTTTATTTACCACTTTATAAGTTTTTACATGCATGCTTCTACATTTATTTCTAAACGCATGTTTTTTGTTTTTGTTTTTTGTTTTTTCTTTCACCAGTAATTAAAATACTTAGCTTTAAACTTTTATCTTTTATTAGTAACGTAAAATGTTTAGCTGAGGACTTTTTGTAAGTAAGGACTGAACCATTAATGTTGACAGCAGCTTTAGTTAACGTCTTTGAAGAAATATTTTGAAATATATTTGGATTAACATGACATACTTCTTATCAACATTTTTAGACAACAATGATAATGAAATACTTTATTTATAATTAGATAAGTTAGATGGGACCTCATTTAGCAGATCCAGGTCATCTAGCATCAGTAGTTTGGAGAATATTACAAGTGAAGCAGTACAGTGCTTGGCTTTTGCAGATTCTTACTCTAAAAAGAACGGTATATATCTTTGTTTTTGTTTTTTTTCTGATATACTAAATAATGAATATACTTAATAATTTCTTTTATTCGACTGGTTTTCTAGATTATAGCGAGTGTATGTTTGATATGAAATATGCTAAAAGTAAAAATAAATTTTGATCATGTTTTTTGAACCAATTAATGTATTATATATATATATATATATATTATATATATATATATATACTATATTATATTATATATATATATATATAATATATATATATATATAATATATATATTATATTATAATATATATTATAATATTATATATATATATTTCCTAATATGATTTTATACTATATATTATATATATATTAATATATATATATATATAATATATAATATATATTATATATATATATATATACTAATTATATGATATATATATTATATATATATAATATATATATATATATATTATATATATATATATTAATATATATATATAGGTATATATATATATAGTTAGTTAGTTTGTTTATTTTACCACGACAATCGGGGGAAAGCTTACTATTTTATGTTTTCCCGACCAGTGGCCCATACAAAGTGGAAAGGTGCACAGTTAATCAGGGTGATAGTAACCCCAGCCTCAGTCTGGACCAAGTCAAGATATTCCAGCCATCAGTGGGCATGGCTAGGCTCAGGACTCACAGACCTCACTGTGCTTGAGCGATATATTATATATATATATATATATATTATATAATATATAATATAATATTATATATGATAATATATATATATATATATATTATATTATATAATTATTATATATATATATATATAATACAGTATATTTATATATATATAATTATATATATATATAATATATTATATATATTATATATATATATATATTATATATAATATATAATATTATATATATATATTATATATATATATTATATATATAAGGAGCAATTGTTAAGTAGTGCAAAAGAAGTTGTGGATGTGCTAAAGTAGGAAGTAGAATGTTAACAGCGAATGGTGAATGAAGAGGTGATGATAAGCGGTTAAAAGGTAAGAAAAAAAAAAAAATAAAAGAAGCGGTGGTTGAATGTACTAAAAGCAAATGATGAAGTTTCAAAAGAATGATGCTTCAATTAAATCAGGAGGAAAAAAGAAATACTAAAAGGTGCATACGTAGGAGAAACAAGAGGTAAATGAACAGTTTGGAAGGAGGATGAATGAGGACATAGCAAGGGAATAGGAGCTCTTCTGGAAGGAAGCGCGAAAAGGTTAAGAATGAGAATAAGGGAATCTGCTTGAATAAATGAATAGGGATGGTGCTTTGTGTAACTGATGAAATGGAATGTAAGGGGAGTGTGGAAAGAACACTTCGAAAATCTGCACAATATTAAACAGTAATGATGAGGTGTTAGTGAATGTGTGTGGTTTTGATGGTGCAAGAAGGAATAGGTATTTTGGGATGAGGTTATTAGTAAGGAGGAGGTAATGGTAGAGTGAGAAAGTTGAAGAATGATAAATCTGCAGGTATAGATGAAATTAATAGTGAAATGATCAAGAGCGGAGGCGAGATGGTGATTGATTGGATTTGAAGTTGTGTAATAAAGCGTTTTATGGAGGGTATAGTTCAAGGGATTGAGGAGAGCGGTAATATACCCTTATATAAAGGTAGGGAGAAAAAGGGGAACTGTAGAAATATAGGGGAAATAAGTTTATTAAGTGTTGTAGGGAAGTAATATGCTGGTATTTTTGGGTCGAAAGAGTGCGTCGGAAGTGACTAGGGACTGATTGTGGAAGAACAAGGTGCGTTAAGGGAAGTGGTAGGGATGTGTGGATCAAATCTTACGATTGAAACAAATGATTGAGAAATTGGGGGAAAGAAGAATAATTATATTTAGGTTTTATGGATTTCAACAGGCGTATGATAGAGTTAATAGGGAAGCTTATGGCAGGTATTAGTGATATATGGTGTTGGTGGTAGGCTTCTGAATGGAACAAAAGTATGTTATGACGATAGTGAAAGCGTGTGTAAGAATAAATGGTGTCAATAGGGATTGGTTTAGAATTAATAGCGGAGTAAGACAGGGTTTGTTGTGTTATGTCTCTTGGTTATTCAATTTTGTATATGGATGGGGTTATGAAAGAATTCGAGGTGGGGATGGCAGGAAATGGTGTTAGAATGGTGGAGAAATGGAGATGAGTGGAGGGTGCCCACCTATTATATGCGGATATGATTTGGTTTTGTGTGCGAATCTGAAGAGAGTTTGAGAGATTGGTTAGAGAGATTTGGCAGGGTGTGTAAAAGGAGGGCTTGAAAGTAAACGTCTCGATAAGAGTAAGGTTATGTTGTGAGTGAGGACACTCCTCAGTGTGAAGTTATTTAGATGTGAGCACTAAACAAGTGGTCCTGATTTAAATATTTGGGATATGTTGGATGAGAAGGGAACGGACGATGCAGAGTGTAGTAGGAACATTGGAATGGCAGGAAGTGGCTGGTGCAATTTAAATCGTTGGTGAATGCAAAGGGACTAAGTCTTGAGTGTGCTAGGGTCTTACATGAGGGTATGTTGTTACCTGTGTTATTGAATGGTAGTGAGACTATGGTCTGGAATAAGAAGTATAGATCTAAAGTTCAATGTGTTCAGATGGACAATCTTAGGGGCGTGCTAGTGTGAGAAGAATTGATAAAGAGAGGGAATGAACGTATTAGAGAGTGGTGTGGTGTGAAAGAAAGGGGTAAATGAGAGAATAAATGAAAAGTATGTTGAGAATGGTTGGTCATGTGGAAAGGAGAAATGATAGTCGGTTGGTAAGCGGATGTTCAGTGGTGAGTTTGTTGGGAACCGACACGGCTGGGAGAGCCGAAGAGAAAGTGGATTGAGTCGGTGAACGAATGTCTGAAGGAGAGAAATGTGAGTTTTGGCAGAAGGCGAGAATAAAGGTGCATGATAGGAGAGAAATGGCGGGGTTTTGTATGGGGGCATGTTGTGGCCCACCTGGGCCCAGGGATGAACCCTTACATTGACATTTACCATAGTGAGGGTCCGTCGCGGTCCCCATGATGCTCTAATATGGATTTTTTTGTCTCGTGACGAGCTCTCACTAATTAATGGTACAGAGGGGGCGGTAAGGCTGGGCTTTCTTTTCGACGTTTGTCTTGTTCTCCTACTACTTTTCTTTTCCGATGCTTGTACAGCACCTTACCCCCAATCTTGGGGCAAAGAGGAAGGTGAAGAAAGAAGAAAGAAAGAGATATATATATAATATATAATATATATATATATACTATAATATATATATATATATTAATATATTATAAAATATATAATAGACTATATATATATGATATAAATTATATAATAGAAATATTGTATTATATATCTATTAAAGTATAAAGATGAAATATTAGAGATAACTATATACTATATTATATATATATATATATATATATATATATATATATATATTCCAGATAATATTTTATGTCCCACATTATGGGTTGGAACCAGTCTTGGATCAGTTATTCAGGTAATGGTTTTTTTACCATCTCCAAGTGAATCAAGAACTACAACACCCGTCAATGTGGCACCCTCAGGTTTTATTTTTAGTATTTTCGGGAAAGGTTTATTTTTTATAGAGTGACATAGATATTTTTAAATAACTGACAAAATCTTGTTTAAATCACGTTTTATTGGTTTTATAGGAACAATATTTAGATTAAAAGGCTCAGTGCTGGCAATGAGCTTTTTAGATTGTAATGGGGCACTTATTCCTTATACGTATGAATCCTGGAAAGACGCAAACAGAGAAAGGAAATTGGAGAGTAAGTTTATTATTATTATTATTATTATTATTATTATTATTATTATTATTATTATTATTATTATTATTATTATTATTATTATTATTATTATTAATATTATTATTATTATTGCTGTTGCAGGTATTTGTTACCACACTTCGTTTTTCTTACTCTATAGAATTTTATTTGATGTCATTATTAATAATAATCTGCGCAGAACCTTTATTCCTTAATATAGCAACTATTCATGAATGCCCTATTAATAATCATTCTGTTTTATTTTGCACTTATTTAAATGATTTCATTACTTATTTATAATTTATCATTATATGACATTTCACTGTTTGCATTATTTTGACCCGTATTATTATTATTATTATTATTATTATTATTATTATTATTATTATTATTATTATTATTATTATTATTATTATTATTATTATTATTATTATTATTATTATTATTATTATTATTATTATTATTATTTATCTATTATTATTATTATTATTATTAATTATTATTATTATTATTATTATTATTATTATTATTATATTATTATTATTATTATTATTATTATTATTATTATTATTATTTATTTTTTCATGATTTCCCAAGGTTTCTAAATACCTACCTAATATTTTCATCAACCTCTTTCGGAACAATACTAAAATAAAATAAGATTGTTGCCTTTCTCAATAATCCGAGCTTTCGTCCACTCAGGTTAGACAGTTTCAAGAATATGACTTTATTTTTTATTTATTTATAGAGGGAGAGTATACGCATACTCGAAGCCATGAAATTACCTCCCATTTTTAATGGTTCGCCTTTCTCTTTTGCGTTCACTTTCTTCACACACTCCTCCTCCTGGCAACATCTTACCACCATTTATCCACATTTCATATACACATACTTAACGTCCTCACCCTCTTCTAGATAACATCTTACAGACATCTCTACTGCTCATATCCCTATGTGTATGGGAGAAAATTTGCCCACATCGTATGTCCTGCGTGTCGTAGAAGTCGACTAAGGGACGGTGGTAGTTGGGTTGGCTGCGCACTACCACCTACCTCTTGCTAGGAATGCTGATGCAGTCTTCGGAGATGGTCGTGATCGCCTTAAATGGCCTTCCAATTTTCGGCGAAATTGTATGAATCGTGTGGGTACATGGAATTTCAGGGAAATAAATGTTGAGGAGAAGAGGAGAGAGGTGATGGATGTTTTTAAAAGGGCAAATTTGATTTGCTCGCTGTGACTGAAACAAAGATGAAAGGAAACTGTGAAAATGAGTGGTGTGGTGTGAAATGTGTGTGTGCTGGTGTGGAAAGGAATGAGAGAGGGTGAGAAGGGATTGCAATTTTGATGAGTGACTTGTGGTACAGAGCTATGGTAGACTTTGTGTGCGAGTACTAGAATTCTAATGATTAAATTTAAGTTTGAAAAGGTCAAGGTACGTGTGTTTGTGATGTATGGTCCATCTGAGGGAAATGTTGAAGAGAGCACGATTTTCTAGGATAATCTGATATGTTTTGGTTGGGGTGAGTAAGGAGCTTCAGATTGATTGTGTTGGGGGACCTAATTGGTTGGATAGGTGATCAGAAAAGAGATGGTATAACAGGTGGTTTTGGGGTGTCGGGAGAAAATGAGAATGGTAGGAAGGTGATTGATTTCTCTGAGGAGAGGTGTGTGTGTATGTAATACTTTCTTTAAACACCAGAGCATCCATAAGTATACTAGAGTTGGTGTAGGTAGAGATGGTTTCGAAGTGAAAAGTATGATTGATTTTGTGTTGGTGAAGGAGATGTTGTTGTATGTGTTGGATGTTTAATCAGTGAGGGATTAGGAATGGGATTATCGGATCATTAATGTGTTCTAGTGTACGTAAAATTAATTTAGTGGGGGCTTGGATGGAGAGGAAGGTGATACGGAAAGAAGTTGGTAGAAATAAGAGTGAGAAGTTAAGTGAACAAGGTAATAATGATAAGTATCTAAGAGTACTTGCAAGTAAATCAGTTGAATGTGAACAAGTTGAAACTGAACAAATCTGGGAGCAAATGAAGGCAGTTGTTAGCAGTGCAAAGGAAGTATGTGGATGTGCTAAAGTAGGAAGTAAGAATGTTAACAGTGAGTGGTGGAATGAAGAGGTGATGCAAGCGATTAAAAGTAAAAAAGAAGCGTGGTTGAATGTACTACAAGCCAATGATGAAGTTTCAAAAGAAAGATATTTGGAACTATATAAGTAGGAAAAAAGAAATACTAAAAGCCGTAAAAGGTGCATACGTCGGAGAAAAGAGGAGGTAAATGAACAGTTTGGAAGGAGGATGAATGGGGGACTTAGAAGAGAATAGGAAGCTCTTCTGGAAGGAAGCGCGAAAGATTAAGAATGAGAATAAGGGGAGCCTGCTTAAAGTAATGAATAGGGATGGTGCTTTTGAAACTGATGAAATGGATGTGAGGGGAGTGTGGAAAGAACACTTCGAGAATCTTTATAATATTAACAGTAATAAAGAGGTGATAGTGAATGTGTGTGGGTTTGATGGTGCAAGAAGGAATAGGTATTTTGAGGATGAGGTTATTAGCAAGGAGGAGGTAATGGGTAGAGTGAGAAAGTTGAAGAATGGTAAATCTGAAGGTATAGATGAAATTACTGGTGAAATGATCAAGAACGGAGGCGAGATGGTGAGTGATTGGATTTGGAAGTTGTGTAATAAAGCGTTTATGGAGGGTATAGTTCCGAGGGATTGGAGGAGAGCAGTAATAGTATCCTTATATAAGGGTAAGGGATATAAGGGGAGCTGTAGGAATTATAGGGGAATTAGTTTATTGAGTGTTGTAGGGAAGATATATGCTGGTATTTTAGTCGAAAGAGTGCGTCGAGTGACTGAAGGACTGATTGTGTTAGAATACCGTTATAATGATAATGACTACTCACCAAAGTAAAACGTAGATTCGGATGGGGTTTAGGGGATCTATTCGTTACTTTGTTGTTAAATAGATTTATTTATTTAATGATTAATTTTATGAGGGGCCACCCAAAAAAGTTTCTCTTTTAAGGTCGTTGCATGCAACACCGGATCCTTTTTTTTTAACCTCTTTATGTAAGTATAGTTTTTATTTTATAATTTAACACTTATCCACTTATAATGTCTTTTATTACTTTGTTAAAAACCTTATTTAAGGGCATTCCTAATTTGTCAGTTCCTTATACCTAAAAAAGAAAAAGTAACACATCTAAACACTGTCTTAAAAAACAAAAAGGGGAAAAAAGGGTAGGGGGAATTCCACTACGTGAAAACGACGATCCTATGGGTGGTACTTGTTTCTTCTTCTTCTTCTTCTTCTTCTTCTTCTTCTTCTTCTTCTTCTTCTTCTTCTTCTTCTTCTTCTTCTTCTTCTTCTTCTTCTTCTTCTTCTTCTTCTTCTTCTTTCTTCTTCTTTCTTCTTCTTCTTCTTCTTCTTCTTCTTCTTCTTCTTCTTCTTCTTCTTCTTCTTCTTCTTCTTCTTCTTCTTCTTCTTCTTCTTCTTCTTCTCTTCTTTCATTCTTCTTCTTCTTTTCTTCTTCTTTCTTCTTCTTCTTCTTCTTCTTCTTCTTCTTCTTCTTCTTCTTCTTCTTCTTCTTCTTCTTCTTCTTCTTCTTCTTCTTCTTCTTCTTCTTCTTCTTCTTCTTCTTCTTATTTCTTCCTATTTCTTCTTCTTTCTTCTTCTTCTTCTTCTTCTTCTTCTTCTTCTTCTTCTTCTTTTTTCTCTTCTCTCTTCTTCTTCTTCTTCTTCTTTTTCTTCTTTCTTTTTCTTCTTTTTCTTCTTTTTCTTTTTTCTTCTTTTTTTTTTTCTTTTTATGTGAAACCGACGATCCTATGAGTGATTCGTGATTCTCTTCTACTTCTTCTTCTTTCTAAAAATATTAACACACTTATACCCTTTTCCTCTCCTCCCAGCTCCTCTCCAACTTCCTCAAGTCCTTTCCTCTACATGTCTCCTCAACCCCTCCATCTTCACGCCCTCCTTTGTCAGTGGGTCTGCCAATTGATTCTTTGCTTCCACCCATCGAACATCTTTTATCAAGCCCTCTTCTAGAGCTTGTTTGATATATGCAATATCTATTTGAAGTCTCATATTGCTCACTTTTGACGTGGAATGTATTCCGTCCACCAAGGTCTTAGAATAAGAGTATATCCATTTGCCAAGTGGTTCAATCCCTATTACCTCCTCCCACCAAGCGTTTATGAGGATACCGGCTTCCATCCCTTCGATTAAACCTAATGTCTCCGCTTCCATCGTAGATCTTGCTTTTCTTTTCTCCATTTTTGATTTCCAAAAAATAGGACTACTCTTTCCTGACTCATCTACCAGGCTCACAATATACCCGATTTGTGGACTCCCCGGGTCTTCATCCATCACCTTTCTCATAGACGCGTCCGTATAGACAACAATTTTTAATTTTCCCTTGAGATTCTGAATCCGTATCTCCCAACTCTCATTTTTACTCTTCTCAATAATGCCTATGAGTTTCCTCATATCTTCGGTAGTTCCACTTTTGCAGTATCTGCTCATATGACTCACTGGGTAAGCCAAATCTGGACGAGTGTGTTGACTCGCCCAGTTCATTTTCCTATAAGGGATCTATACTTAGTCAATTCGTTTTCTTGTAGCTGAGTGTTGCCTTTGTAGTCCCTCTTGTCAGGTATCTCAAGGTTTCTCACATACCCTGTTTGTGATAGTAGTATTCCTTCTTTATCCACCTTCACATCCACTCCGATATAACGGAATTCTCCTTCTTCTTCACCTCCCACTTTCAATCTATTTTTTAATCTATTTATTACTGACTGACAAAACTCTTCTGATCCTCCATAGCAAAAATCGTCGACATGTGTACACATTATACCAACGAGTTTCCCTTTTTCTCTCCAGTAGAACATCGTAGGTTCCAGTTTGCTCCTGGTACCTCCCAAATCTTTTAGGATTGTAACCACACTTTCATACCACGTTCTGGCAGCATCCTTCAAACCGTAAACGGCTTTCCTTAGTTTCCATTTCCATATACAGCCTTTTGTTTCTTCTTCTAAAGGGGGCCTAACCCACACATCTCTTTCAATTGTTTTCCCTTGAAGATAAGCAGTCTTAATATCTATTGTTCTACACTCCCATCCATAAAAACACATGATGGTCATGCAAAATTTCATTATCTCTCCAGAGCACGTTGGAGCATCAGTAGCAAAAAGACCCTCCTTTTCTTCATACCCTCTTACCACCAATCGCGCTTTCCATATTTTTCTTCCATTTTTCATCTTTTGTCCGATTACCTATTTTAATGAGAGTGCCTTTTGTCCCTTATTCTCAACCACCTCATAAACGTCATTTTTCTTTCAACTATTTAGTTCCTCTTTTTGCCTCCTCTATTTCTTCTTCTGGGAAGTTACCGTACCATCCTTCTGTATGTCCTCCATCTTCTATCAATTACTAGTTAGTCATTGCTGTTGTTTTCCTCCTCCTCCTCCTTAATTATTCTTATATCTCGCTTGAAATCTATCCATTGGGTATCTACGCGTCTTCAACATCTATGACGCTGAACATTCATCATAACTTCTTACGGTGGGCTTTTCCAAGCTCTACACAAGCTCTACACAACTATTTGAAAATACTCTTTTTTTCCCTCATTATCTTTTTTTTTCAATCACAATATGTAACTTTTCCTTGTTTTAAAAGTTTCTTTTTTTGGGAATCCATGGGGATATCTTCTTTTTTCTTCTCCACTTCTGTAATTCTGTATATCTTTTCTAAATTTTCTCTTTCATCTTCACTACCGGGTTAAAAATTCGTAGAAAAAAAAAAAAAAAAAAAAAAAAATATGTCCTTTAGGAAAAATGGGATGCCTATTCCATCTTTTTTTCCGTTGTCTCTTGATTGTTCCTCTCCTTTTTCTTCCTCCCTGTGTGGTACTCTCCCTAGTCTCGTGATATGTACTCGATTAATTTCTCTAATAGTTCCTCCGTGTTTAACGACCACTGTTTTTCCTAATCTTCCGACGACCTCAGCAGGTCCTCTCCATTCTTTTTCTCCTTCTCTTTTATAATATACCTCTTCTCCCGGTATCGCTAACTCAATATTTTGTTCCCTCACATTTTGTCGGAGTGCTCTTTTTATTTTTTCGGTTCAGATTCTTGTCTAATGGTGTATTTCTCTCTGGCATTTAATGAAGAACCTATCAAACACTGTTCCTTAATTCGCACTCTCTCCCTTCCTCCCAACATTCCTACCCCTTTCTTCCTCGTCCCAAATCTGGTAAGATGGGTAAACGCCAGTGTTCCTTCCAAAAAAACAAGATGGTTAGGGGCAAACCCATTTGCATCAGATAGGCTATTCTTCGCTGCCACCGACCACATCAATCCTATTTCAGGATGGATCCCTTCTTCTCTTAACTTCCGTATAGTCTTTTAAAAGACCTACCATTCTTTCATATAAACCGTTGCTAAAAAGACTCCTTGCTGCTGTGACTTTTTGTTTTATCCCGAATCTCTGTCATTTTCTTCATTTCCTCATTGGAGAATTCAAGTCCGTTGTCACTAAACAATTCGTAATTAATTTAGAGCTTCACAACTAAATTAAAAATTTATAATAAAATTTTGCAATTATTATTTTCTTCTTCTTCGTCTACCTTTTTCCCCCCAAGACTGGGGGTAAGGTGCGTGCAATGCATCGGAAAAGAAAAGCAGTAGAAGAATATGACAGAAAAGTCGAAAAGAAATACCTACGCTTACCATTTTATTTATACTCTGTACCCATTAATTAGTAAGAACTCGTCGCCAAATCAAAAGAAAAATCCACTCTAAGCTTACGGACGCCGCGACTGACCCCCATATGGTAAATCTCAATGTAACAGGTTCATCCCTTGGCCCAAGTGGGCCACAACCATACCCCCTCGCAAAACCCCGCCATTCTCTCCTATTATGCACCTTTATTCTCGCCTCTGACAAACGCATTTCTCTCCTTCAGACATACTCGTTTACTGACTCAATCCAC
>JABUQX010020989.1:7500-12500 GCA_015478945.1 Trachelipus rathkii
AAGTTTCATCACCTTGTATCTTGGAAACGAGGCGTTTTTGGTGAAATGTTTATTGACAAATATTATCTTATATTTATGCAAGGAATATCATACTGAATTTTTTGGCAATATTAACGATACACCTATATAATATATATTATATATATATATTATATATATATATATAAGTATATATATATATATTATATATACTATATATATTATATATATAATAATATATATATATTATATATAAATAAGGCTGTGAGACAGGAAGGGTCAGGGGGTTCAAACCTCCCGAAATTATTTTGCGATCAAAATTTTTGATTCCTTAGTTCTCAATAATAATAATAATAATAATAATAATAATATAATAATAATAATAATAATAATAATAATAATAATAAAATATAATATAATAATAATATAATAATAATATAATTATAATAATAAAATAATAATAATAATATTAATAATAATAATAATAATAACTAAAATAATAATATAATATATATAATAAAATAATAATAATAATAATAATATAATATAATAATAATAATAATAATATATAATATACTAATTAATAATAATAATAATAATAATAATAATAAATAATAATAATAATAATATAATAATAGTTAATCAATGAAAAAGAAAAGTATTTATTAATGGAAATGGGAGACTGTTTGTGGTCCGTCCGATTTCTTAGGTCAAGTGACTGTTTCTCATAATGTATAAATCATTTAGATCAGGACTAAATGTAGGTTTCAAGTTTGCAGATGATAGCAATTGGCTACCTCAATAAGGATAATGATGGATGTATAAGATTTAAAAGATAAGGAGTAAACGTTGATGGGATGAGCAGGTTCATTCCTTCCTTCAGCTAAATTTTTCTTTCCTCATTTCCTTTCTAAAACTAAAAATCTTCGTTACTCATAATCCACATGGTTTCGATCGTAGGCTTATTCTCTGGCATTCAGGTAGAGACAGTGCCCTATCGGTGTGGAAAAATTCTCGTTCTCCTCTCACTCTCACTCCTGCTAATTTTCATTCAGCTAGAAATCGTTGCAGGGATAATCTTCGACGAGCAAAGCTGGCTTTATCAAAGACGTGCGATAACGCTCCTTTGGTTCTCCTACTGACAAATCTTTCTCTCTAGCAACTTCTGTAAATCAGCCTTTCCTCCTTATTCGATCTGATCATTGTGTTGCTACTCTCCCACTGAAAAGGCTAATCTCTTCGGCCCTCGCTCCACTATATTCTCTATGTCTCAAATCTAACACTTTCCCTCAGTGTTTGAAGCTCTCACATGTCCAACCTATTCGAAAAAGCAGCGCTCTAATCCTTCCTAACTATCGCATGTATGCTCTCACTTCCTATTCTACTAAGATCTTTGGGAAACCTTCTCAACTCACTTCTTTAGATCTCTTGGAAACCAATCGCCAGTACGGCTCTCGTTGCACGAAGTATACTGGCGATATACATTCCTATCTAACCGATTTATGGGTTTTCGCTCTTAGGAACTACGGGGAGACTTGGGTGGTGGCGCTTTACATATATAAAAAGCATTTGACCGAGTATGGCACGCGTCCACTGTCTCCAAGCCTCCTCCTTGGGTTTCTCCTTCTTCTTTGCTTACTTATTCTAGTTTTCTTTCAATCGCTCATATCGGCTGGTTGTTGTGGGCGCGACTTCTTCTTCTTTTCTGTCAATAGGGTGTTCCTCAGGGTTCTGTCTTATTCCTACTTTATTCCTACTTTTCCTTAATGATCTTCTCACCTGCTCCTCTAACTCTATCCACTCGTATGATGACTCGACCCCTCATTCTTTAACTCATATCAATTTTACTTCCACTTTTACTTCTGGAATTGCTTCTCGTCTTAATCTTTCTGATTTTCTCGCTGATGGATAGAAATTACTTTGTGAAATTCAATTCTTTAAAAACTATACTTTTTACAAATTTCCTTCTCAAATACTTTACCTTACTTTCACTATTCTTTCGGCGGTTTCTGTTGTCTCTCCTGTTTGACATATAAACTCCTTGCCTTAACATGAACAAAATGTCTTGGAAACTCAAACATCCGGTTTGCTAGGGCGGCTCAAGAACTGGAAGTTCTGATTTAGACTGTGAGAATTTCCTCCTTTTCAGTTGCTCCGCTATACAAAGGTCTCACCCGCCCATGTAGAGTACTGTTCTCATATTTGGGGGGGGGGGCCTGGTTTCACGCCGGCTTTTGGCAGGGCGAGTCAAAGGGCAAAATGGCTTATAACTGTTTCTGCATTTCCAGTTCCTTGAACCTCTATTTTGCGAGGCATGGTTGGTGTTATATCTGCTATCCTATAGGTCACAGCGGCAAGTGCTCGAGGGAAGCTTAATCCTCCGCGTAACACCACCTTTACACGCTTCGTAGCACAAATAGGTGCTGTTCTGCGCAACCGAGTTTGTGTTGACATTGGTAACTCAGGCTAAGTTTGCTAGTGGTTGCTTCCTTCTTTTCCCACACTCTTTTTGTGGAATCTTCTCATCTTCTGTATTTCTACTGAATTTATCTCCTGCACTTTAAAAAGCATCCGTCCTGTGCTCATATGCGTATTTGCGCTAGAGGGTGGCTTTAGAGAGTACTAATCACCGCTCGACTTGAATAGGGCTCTGCCCGTGAGTGGTGGTTGAGACAACTGTAAAAAAAATCCTTGAATGGGAAGATATGTGGCAAATGATGAATCTCCTACTCACCCCATCAAAACATCATTCAGCATTATCCAGAAATGTACTCTTTTTTCACATTACTCTCAGATGATCATATGTCGCAACTACACAAATTTTGACCTTTTTCAAAACTTAAATATAACTTTAGACTTCTAGTAACTCACACACAACAAAATCTACCATAGATCTCTACCAAAATTCACTCATCAGATTGAAATCCTTCTCTATTCTCTCATTCCTTTCCACACCAACACAACACATTTCACACCACACCACCATTTTTCCACACGTTTCCTTTTTCATCTTGTTTCAGTCCAACGAGCAAATCAAATTTTGCCCTTCTAAATACATCCATCACTTCTCTCCTCATCTCACCATTTATTCTTCTGACATTTCATATACAGATACGATTCATACATTTTCCCCGAAGGATAGAAGGGCGCTTACTGCGATAACGACCTTCTCCGAGGCATTGCATTAGCTTTCCTGGCAAAAGATAAGTGGTAGTGGCAGCCAACCCAACTACTACGTCCTTAGTCGCCTTCTACGACACGCAGCGACATACGCTGCGAGGCAATTTTTTTCTCCTACACGTGATGGGATATAAGGGTAGGGTGTTGTAGATGTGTGTCTAGAAAGAGGGTGTGGCTATCAAGTATGTGTATATGATATGTTGATAAATGGTGGTCAGTGTGGATATGAACGCATAACAGAAAGGCGAACCATTAGGCACTGGAATGTCATACATACGCATTAAGCAAAATATATATATATATATCTATATTATATATATATCTATATAAGTTAATTATATATATATAATATAATATATTATATACTATATATATATATTATATATACTATTATATATATATATTTATCATAATTATTATTCAAATTATTATTAAATTATTATTATTATTATTTATTATATTATTATTTTATTATTATTAAATATTATTATTATATTATTATATTATTATTATTATTTTATTATTATATTATTATATTATTATTAATTATTATTATTATTTTATTATTAATTATTATTATTGAGTTTAATATTATTCAAAATGTCTTATATTTGTTCATGAATCGGAAATAATCGGCGAAATTTGCCGATGACGATGACGATGACGATTTAAAAAAAATATGCCGATTTTGCCGATGACGTGATGACGATGACGATTAAATCGTCCCACACTAATCTATATATATATATAATTATATATTATATATATATATTATAATATATATATATATATATATCTATATATATATAATATAATATATATCTATATATATATTATATATATACTATTAATATAGATTATATGGTATAGTTAGTTATATATTAATTATATATTATTTTATAAATATATATTATATATATATATATAGCTAATTATATATATATAATATATATATAAATATATATATATATATATTATTTATTATATATATATATTATATTATATATATGATATATATATATATTAGTATATATATATATATAATATATATATAGTATATATTATATATTATATATATTATATATAATATCAGCGGGGGTACGACGAGTATACTTCGACTCTTTAGGAGGGGTGATTCGGTCCACTCAAAATAAAATAAAAAAAAATAAAATATTTTCTGGAGCATGAAAAAAGCAGCTTTTGGCAACTCTTTCCGCTCCTTCTATTGGAATTTTAGCTAAACGTGACACTGCAGGGTTCCACGGGGTGTTCGGCGATTTTTCGATATCATGTCTTTTTATGTAACATCCTTTTAAAGGAGTAGCGCCTATATATATATATATATATATATATATATATATATATATATATATATATTTATATCTAATATATATATAATATATATAATATATATATATTATATATAATATATATATATATATATATATATATATATATATTATATATATATATATATATATATATTATATATATATATATATAAAGTCTTTTTTATTTTCATAGCTTCTCTGGCGACGCAAAAAAATGTCTCTTTCCCTTTTCTGACACGAATAATTGAGGTTTTTAATGAAATTTCTGCACAAACTCTAATATAATTAGATAGTGATAAAAGAGGTTTCGGTACTATTTAAAATAAACCACGGTTCGGATTTTCATGAAACTATATGAAATGTTTTAAACATTGTAAATAAGTTATAAAAACTGAAAAAAATAAACGAGAAATTCCGATTTTTTTTTTTAAGATTATAAATTTCACATTAATAAATTTATCAATGGAAAGTCCTTATCTGATTCGACAAAGCCGATTTCATGAAACTTGT
>JABUQX010020989.1:17500-23150 GCA_015478945.1 Trachelipus rathkii
TATAACTTCAACTACAATAACAATAACCATATTTTTAAATATGTTTACCTGTTCAATATGATCCTAACAATCCAATTTAAGTGGTAACGGACATGATTCAACAAATATCGGACCTGTTATGTTTTACGACTCCGTAAGTTTCTTTTTTTAACTAAAGGGCCAAAGGGTAAACCGCAAAAATGGCAGGAGTCGGAGTCTCTCAGCCTTCAAGGACAGGGTAGGACTATTTCCCCCTCCGGGGAGGGTCTCCCGGGATTACCTCTTTGGTATTCGGGTGTCCCGGGAACTCCTCCCGCCCCTCCACGGGTATGTGGAAAACGTCCCCCTCTGTCCCCGGTCGGCAGACCCCATTTATTTTGTAATAAGCTTTATGCAGCTGATTCCAAATGTAATTGGTTTCTGTAAGTGTCATTGCGCACTCGAGATATTTCATTTTTGAAACAATATTTAACATAAATATTTCGAAATTTTTGAATCATATAAGTTACCACTGAATTCATTTGTTAGTATCATATGGTAACAATATATTAAAAAAAATCAAAACTGACGGAGTCATAAAAACAGAATATGACCTATATATATATATATATATATATATATATATATATATATATATATATATATATAAATAATAATATATATATATATATATATATATATATATATATACTATATATATAACATAACTTATATATATACTTAACCTCTTTGCAAGAGTGAACACTAATCATGGCCTAAATTAGCAGTGGAATTGATTTTACAGAAGGAATAAAGCTTCGAGTAAAGTAGAAAATCTTCACATATAAACTTAAATTGTTAAGTTCATCGGCAATTTCTTTTTGTTGTTTTAATATTTTTCTAGTATATGATCCTAACAACCAATTTAAGTGGTGACGGACATGATTCAAAAATATATAGGACTGTTACGTTTTACGACTCCCGTCAGTTTTTAATTTTTTTTGTTTTTCTTTTAACTAAAGGAATGCAAGGGTAAACCGCAAGAGATGGCAGGAGTCCAGGGTCTCGGCCTTCCAGAGAGTTGACCAGGTAGGACTCCCTCCGGGGAGGGTCTCGGAACCCACACCAGCACTTTGGTATTTTGGGTGTCGCGGGGGTACCCTCGACTACGGGGTAAGGGATAAGGTCCACCCCTCTTACCCTTCTTATATTTTAATTTTGTTTTTATTTTTATTTTTTTACATTTTTGTAATAAGCTTTATATGCTGATTCCAAATATGTAATTGGGTTTTCTGTAAGTGTCGTACTTTTCGAGATATTTCATTTTTTATGTTTTATTTATTTTACTATTTTTACATTTTTGTAATAAGCTTTATAAGCTGATTCCAAATATGTAATTGGTTTTTCTGTAAGTGTCGTACTTTTCGAGATATTTCATTTTTTAAATTTTTTTATATAAATGTGATTTTTAAAAATTTATTTAAAATATTTCGAACTTTTGAATCATGTCCGTCACTGCTTAAATTCATTGTTAGTATCATATACTAGCAATATGTTAAAAAAAAAACACAAAAAAAATCCAAACTGACGGAGTCGTAAAACATACAAGGGCCCTTAAACATTTCTAATTTCAGATTAAATTAAAATTTAATTAAAGATTTAACCTTAACATCAAAACTAGTATTGTCCTGTATTATATAGTATACTTTCATTACTTTTCATAAATATCTAATTTGAAAAGTAAAATACGCAGGTATATTTTATGAAAATTTTTCTTTCGCTATAGGCCTTTACTTCTTCTCTTGTATGATCATCTGACCTCCTTCCCTCCTCCTCCTGAGTCAGACAAAATGTCCCATCATCCAAACGCGCCTGAAAAATATACACATTTTCCAAAAATGTTATTTTATGAAAAAAGAAAACTGCTCAAAATTTCTAGAAGTAAAAAAAAAATATCGTTGATTCGATACTGAAAATAAAATATCGATATATCGATATATCGGCGGAAAAAATATCATCGATATTTTTTCGATACTATCGAAAAAAATTATCAATATCGATATATATCGGTCGTCTTGCGGCATCCCTAGTCCTCAGTTACAAGTTAGTATTCTTCAGCGGTTGTTCATATAATTCATAATACCATAATTTAATTTTGTTACTATTATTATATGCATATTATTTTTATATTATAACAGGTTAGGCCAAAAACATTTCTGTGCCTTGTATTTTAGTATTTAATTCATATGATAGTGTAAAAACTTCATTACCTATCCTATATATCAGTGCCATCCACTTTCCCTTTGTGTGATTTTATGAATATCGGCACCTTGTTAATATCTTCGGAAGATCCTTTGATATAAATTATAGTTCCTATAATTGGTGAGTTAAACTTCCTTAATGTGTAGATATATATATATATATATATATATATATATATATACTTTATATATATATATATATATATATATATATATATATATATATATATATATATATATATATATATATATATATATATATATATAAATATATATATTTAAAGTAAATCATAATCACTGGCTTAATAACTATATAATTACGTCCAATTATATAAATATGCGTCTATATGTATAATCACGAAAACATATATAATAATAATAATAATAATAATAATAATAATATATATAATAATAATAATATAATAATAATATATTTAATAATATATATATATATATATATATAATATATATATAATAATAACAATAACTATAATAATGTAAAATAATAATAATAATAATAATATATATATATATATATATATATAATATATATATAATATATATATAATAATAATAATAATATATATAATAATATAATAATATATATATATATATATATATATATAACATATATATATATATATATAATACATATTATATTAACAAAATATTAATTATTATTTTATTCTAGTTTTCATAATTTAAAAATTACAGCCGTTATTGTGGCCTTACGATATTGTGGGATTTATTATATAATTGTATTATAAGACAGCTAAATTTTGGAGCTAATGTTTGGAACTACCTTTCAGAGTTAATATTGATGTTGAAATTGCCGGTTGCTATTGGATTTTTATTAATAATAGATGCAAATATTAAGAGTGCTATAAATGTTTAAACATAATCTTTTAACCTTATAAATAAATGTTTTTGTAAATAAATAGCTGAAAAGGGTAAATTATATTGTCCATTTGCGACTTGTTTAATTCTCCCGAATTGCTGTGCATACATAACAAAAGCATATTTTATATATATATATATATATATATATATATATATATATATATATATATATATATATATATATATATATATATATATATATATATATATATATATATATATATATATATATATATATATATATCGAGGCGCGGCTTTACGGGGGAAGCACAGGAGGCCGGGCCTCCTCTAAAAAAAATAAAAGAAACTAATGTAATAAAATTATTCAAATTACTATTTATTACTATTAAAATAATGTTTAAAATGTTATACAAGGACGCTAATTTTACATTAAAATCATTTATTTTCTTCCGAAACATTTATTTTTCATATGAATCATTAACTGGAGGCATTTCGATTTGTGCCTACTAGAGAGCTTAATTATAATGCTTTAAAAACACTGGTTGTCATGGCAACGTAAAAGAAACCTTATTCTTGTTTTGTCTATTTTGAGGAGTTTTCCACAAAGCCTCCTCTCGAGCGTCTTAAAATAAATCCTCCCCAAAATTAGCGGTTGAATTTGCGAGTAAATAGCCCTTTACAATAAAAAAACTTATTATATATATATATATATATATATATATATATATATACATATATGCCTGTATATATGTATTATATATTTATATATATATATGTAGTAATAGTAATATATATAACAATATATATATATATATGTCGAGAGAGAAGAGAGAGAGAGAGCTGAGAGAGAAAGAGTTATACTAAGGTACTATATTAGACCAGATTGCCAAGGTGTAAGAAGCGAAAGAAAAAGTCCCAGATTGGGGACTCATGCAGGGGCAGCGCTAAGTTCACGCACGTAAAGATTTTAAGTGTGATTATTGGAGCACCCTGTCAATCAGTCTAGGTTTAACTCTAAACTGCAAGGTAGATAGCCATCCTCCCTCATGATGAAACTGTGTTGTCAATAACATTAAGAATACATACGTGGTTTTGTGATAAAATATAACTGGTTTGCAAGGTTTTTGGATCACGCACAATGCAGGATTAAAAGGAGAGTAGTATTTGACTCTTGAGACCAAGGTGTAATTGCCGGACGGACAGGTATGGTAGAACTATAGGATGGTTAAAGAGAAACTTCCTCCGGTTTTAAATTATTGTAGGGTTGGTAACTCGTGGATACGAAATTTATGAAATTTAATTATTGAAATGGAGATTGACAAGCTGTATGTTAAAATTATATTATAAAGTCTTTTTACTAATGGTGTTTACGAATGGAAATTGTCATGTATAAATATAAAATTACGAAAATCTTTATTTATTAATATACCTCCGCGTTGAACAGCAGACAATAAGAAAAGAAATGAGATTTCACTGTTAAGGAAATAATAATATATATATATATATAATATATATATATATATATAACTTAACATATAATAATAATAGCAACTTAATAACAATATATAATATATGCTTCACTATATATACTATATATATAATATATATATATATATATTATATCTACGTATATCTCAATTTATATGGAAGTGCCTCCCCCTCATTTCGGTTCACGAGCCACCACTGATGTATATATATATATGTATATGTATATATATATAACAGCCCAGCCTTCTTATAATAACCCAATAGTAATATATAATATGCATAGCCAACGTATTATTAATAATATTATATATATACATGAAATAATAATAATAACAATAACAATAATAATAACTCATACTCTTCTCTTTATCAACTATATATATATATGTATAACTAACTTAATATATATATATATATATATAATATATATATATATATACATATATATATATATATATATATATATATATACTATATAATAATAATAATAATAATAATAATAATAATATATATATATAATAACAATAACTATATATATATAATATTTTTATATATATATATATATATATATCACTCTATTTGCTTATATATATATTCTGATCAGGAGGAAGATGCTTAAAGAATCAAAGCTTGGTAGCATAAACCTCTCTTCAGAGATTAGTCCGAATAGAATGTTAAAGTCACCAGTAGCCGTGGTTTAATCACGTTGATCTGTGACTTTTTGAGTAGAAGAAACTTTTTAAGGAAAATACTCTGTTTATGTTCCAAAAGAAGAATTTTCTGTTGACATAATGTGTTTTACTTGGCACAGAAGAAATCAAGACTGATGTTCAAGCACATAGCCTAAAACTGTAAAAAGGCGTGATAACATTTCAAAGCTCTAACTTTTTGTGTGATCTCCAAGAAGTTACTTCCCTATCGTATGCATATAGTCAAAGGTTTCAGTACCATAATTCAAGTTCTTAACTATGCGAAAACTTTGATCAACAAGAATTCACAGACACATACACATACATTATATATATATATATATATATATATATATATATATATATATATATATATAACTATATATATATATA
>JABUQX010020990.1:0-27500 GCA_015478945.1 Trachelipus rathkii
GACTAATTTATCGGTGTGTTGTCATGGACCATTATTATCGTCACCACTTGAAAGCTCTATTGACTTGGCCCAGTAATCGCCTGACGCAATAAACATAGAAGAACTAGGGCTGGTTTTATCACTCTGTTCGGTTGTTGCAATGCTTGACTATCCATTTGCATCTTGTTGACACAAAAAAAAATTACTTTTAATTTGTAACTGCGGTGTTTGTGAGTTCTGGTTTCGGCAAAATTTCGCCGCTTGAAGCCTGATCTAAAATGTAATATTGCGTTATCTTTTTTTAACGTTATTAGCGAATTATTTTCGACATTGGAGCCCATATATTTAGTACTGATTGCTGCGCCAGAACCCTTTAAATTTAATGCATAATTGCAAAAACAGTAGATGCGCTTTAAATTCTGGACCATCATTTTGCAGTGAATATTGTATAGTGCGATTAATTGAAGTCCATCTGGCAATTATGATCAACGCTCTGCATGGTATGTTTCGACGTGTTGCATAAAACTTCTGGTGCATTGGAACAATATTTTTTTTATTGGCTAGTTAAGAATTGAAATGAACAAAACAAAGTAGATTGTTAGTGAATAGGACCCCCAAGAATTAGCGTCAAAAGCAACATGATAGTTCTCAGACAAAATAGGAAATTTCATCTATGCGTCATTAGATCTCCGGTATGATTAATTACCTTTCGCAACTTTCCTACAGTTTATTTTAACATAATTACTGTATAGATAATATTTGATTATAATCGATAAATTTCGAAAGTTGCTGTCACAGATTAGTTAAGGCATGTGCTGCAGTGCAAGGCCATTCACTAGAAGGCCGTTTCTCGGCATTTTCCTTACAGAATGTAGATAATTTGTTGTTATGCTCGTTTAGTGATATTGTGTGTGTCTGTTGTGTATGCATATAATGTCCGACTTTACAGTCATTTTAATTTTGTTTTTAGTGCTATTTTAGGTGTTATTACTGTATTATTTTAAATGTTAGATTATTGCCGCGTGTTAGTATTATTGCCTCAATAATCGATTTCCGTCGAAAGTTTTTCAACTTCATTTTTTTAAGATAACAAATAGTTTTTTTTATGTTTATCAAAACAAAGGAATAAAGTCACATTTTAATGTAATGGTTTAAAAGTTCAAGTAAATCAAGGTTTTTTACCATCAACCTTAATGGTACAATTAAATTGATGTATCTTAACATTTTTTTAGCAATTCTTGTTTAGATACATTGCTTTTGGTGGTAAGTGTTGTGTCGTGTGTATTGTATATATGCGTGTGTGTGGTGGATTTGAGTTAAACTTGAAAAAATTTTAACTATCAGTAATTAATATGTACGTGAGTTTGTGGGTTGTCCTGTGCGAGGTGGCTATTCGATTGACTGGTAGAGAGTGTGGGGTGGCGCAGCGAGCTTCTTGTCGATTAGCCTACTGCGTGCTACGATGCTAAAATGAATCGTGGATATCACTTTTCTACGCTCTACACTAAATTTTTATTACGGCTGACTAGCCTAGCAGGATTTTTTCAATAAAAAATATGTTACCAATCTATAATTTTCTATAATTTCCGGACTGAATGTGGGTCTGTGTTTCATTATAAACCAACATTGTACCACGTCTAGAGAATTTGATCCCTCATTTCGATGTTTTTATGGCTTAAAATCTTTTCCTTTAATTAACATTATCTTTGTATTTTGCTTATTACTCCCCTAATGGAACAGATTTACATTTTTATGTTATTTTTGACTACTTCTCATGAGACTGTTACTGTTACCCATTCAAATGCCGAGTCCTCTATTTAGGGGATTTCAGACACCATCACTGAGTGGTTGGGATCCTCTACACTGACCGGCGGGTAGAGGCCCAAAACATTCGATCCTCACGAGTTGGACAGTTAAATTATTGACCACACATATCCAGATGACCCTAACAATTTCTTGAACCCTTGAAAACTTATGTTTCACTACTCCAGTTATAACACAATCTTTATCTCATTGTAACGTCTGACGACAATTCTGTGGCTTAATTTTTAATACTTTTCTCTAGCAGCTCACCTATCCTAAATTTAAATTCGGGCTAATTGCATCCGTTTCTTGCAATACAATGGAATGAATCTGCTTGAATCGAGGTATTGAAAAAGACAGAGATAGAAGAAGAGAATAGAAGAAAGAAGAAGAAGAGAAGAAGAGAAGAGAGTAAGAAGAAAGAAAACAGACAACGACTAGCAAGACATTTTACAGTCACCCTCAAGCTTAGTTGCTATTAAGTTTCTTTGTTTATTTATTGTTGGATATGTCTACTGTTTTAAAACATGTTGGTATTTTTAAAATAATATATTAATTTTTGACCTATACAATAATAATATAATATAATATAATAAATATAATAATAAGAATATACATAATAATATTATATAATATTAATTAAGAATAACAATCAATAATAAAAATAATATATAATAATAATATAAATAATAATATAAAATATAATATAAAAATATAAATATATATAACTAATAATAATTGAATATAATAATAATAATATAATCAATAATATAATAATAAAATAATATAATAATATATAATAATATAAAGTTAATTGAAATAACTGAAATAGACTTTAAAAGAAGATATGAAGAAGGAGAGAAGAAGAAGAGAAGATAAAGAAAAGAAGTAGAAAGAATAAAAGAGAAGAAAAGAAAGATAGAAGAAGAAAAGAAGAAGAAAAGAGGAAGAAGAAGAATGAAGAAGAAAGAGAAGAAGAGAAGAAGAAGAAGAAAAGAAGAAAAAACTACAGAACATCGCTACAAACTTTACAGTCCACTCAAAGCTAGTCTGTTTAATTGCTTTTGTTTATTTAATTTTGTTGGGTGTTTCTACTGTTTTAAAAGCAATCTGTCTTGTGGATTTTTTGAATATTACAAATATTATCCATATTTCTAAGTAAATATGAGTTGCTCTAGTTATGAGAAGATCTGCTTTCTAAGCATAAAACTTCATAATCTTTGTTGTAATTGTGTTTGATCTTTTGTAGTTGGTATGTGTCCACTGTCATGTGAATAGATTTTTGCTCAATCAGAACATTCTGTTTCTTAAGCATCAAACTCAAAGATGTTGATGTGTCACTGTCAAATGTGACATATGAGTTTCTTAACTCAGAACAAAATCATTTCTAAGCATCAAAATAGATGCGAAATCTCGGAATTTTGTATTTGGATTATATTAAAGCTTTTACTACAGTTATTCAGTGTATATCGAATAGATCACATCTTAGAAAGATATTGTTACATGCGGTGAAATCAAGCTATTTTACTACTAGTTATTCATTGTGATCGATTAGACATCGTTAGAAAAAACTGATAATCTTTATTGCGGGTAGATAAAACTCAAAGCTATTATTAAGTTTTCACTGTGATCGAATGATACACCGTTAGAACAGATATGTTCTATGCGGTAAACACAAAAAGTAATTTATTACAGTTATTCTCAAAAACGTTATTCATTACAGTTATTTTGTAACAGATATTTCTATTGGATTGAGGACATCAAAGTCTATTAATTCGGTTAAGAGCGAAGTGCGATCGATGAATTATACCATTTTTAGAACGGAATACTTTCATCCTAGAACATTAACAGCTACTACGAGCGCACTTTCTTTTTTACGATGTATTTATAACATTTCTTAAACTGAACTCATTTTTAGTTTGATTTACTCATATTCAGGATACTACTATCTTGTTTTGAATAAAATATAATGAGTTGAAATGAGTTCACCAGACATAATTCCTTGAAGTGTTTATCTAACTTTTCTTGGAATGAATTATGCTTTGCCACTGTTCATTATTTCATAAGATACGAGTATTCCACTTTCGATTACATCGTAAAGTTGAAAAAATTGCTTTGCTATATTGTTGAATCGTTTTATGACAAAGTATGCTCCATTATTGTGTATATCATAAAATCAATTCTAAAGAATTGCTGTCACGAATATTGTCCCCATTTATTTTAGTATTTGAAAACTTTATAATTTCCTCTAAACTTATATGATTATTTTAGAAACTATAATGCTTTATTTTCCTCCCCCTCCCCCGTTAAAAAAAAAAGATTTACCTCTTAATATAACCAGTTACCCCTACTACGCAGATGTAACGCCTCAACCCGAAGCAAGAAAGCTGGCCACTTACACATCTCGATAGGATTTACCCTAAAATGTGGTTAAGTGAAAAAAAGACTAAATTCTATTGGAAAATATTAATTAATTAAATAAATAAATAAATAAATAAATAAATAAAACGAAATATTGAGATAGAACCCATTTATCGAGAGGTAATGGGGTGTAAAGCAACGCTACATAATCCTTGTAACTTGACGGTATTCAGTTCTATCTAACGAAGTGACTACTTACTAATCTATATAGTATAGATATATATATATAGTAATATATTATTAATATATATATATATATATAGTATTAATATATATAAGTATATATATATATAATATATATATATATTTATATATATAATTATATATATAGTATTATATATTATATACTTATACTCACATCTCGCCCTTGCCACCCTCCTTAAGTGTCAAACCTTCGCTAAGATACCTGCGCCGCAATTCATCCTCCTCCAATGATGTCGCTTTAAATTGTGATGTCCATGATTGCTTCTGAAACAAATGGTTGCTGAACACTCTATAGAAGAGAAGTGAGAGACAGTCTCCGGGCTTTGCTTTGTGCAGTTTATTTGAATAGGTTGGTTATAGTTAAACTGTAATTTGAATATTGGGTAGGTGTTGATCTTAAGTTTGCCCAAGATAATTGTACTGTTACAGGGAAGAATGTGATTCAAATCAATTTGCTGGTGGTATAGTTTAATTTAGTATAATTGTTGGATTGTCGGTTTCTCTAATGAATTTAAGTTTTGTGTGTGTAATTTTGTTTTTGGTATTTAGGTGTGCACTGTGAGGGCCGATGTTACTTAGGATTTGTTTGATTAAAATGGCTGGGGAAGATGGAGGCTGTTTTATACGTGTTTAGTAAAGTGATGAAGTGCAGTGTGGACATGGTTTTGAGTGTTTGTCTTTTAGCGCAAGAACTGTGTGCTGTTATTTCTAAATGTTTAATCTATTTTAATATTTGTTTCTCAGGTAGTGGTTGTTGTGGAGTTGTTAGTTTGCACCTGTTATACGATTCTGGAGTGCCTTGTTTTGGGTAGTTAAAGTTTTTCATGTTCCTTAGTTAATATGTGCATATAAGGTGATCGGTAATTAGTGTGTACGCTATGTAGATGGTGATATATATTTGTTTATTGTATAATATTTTTTATATGGTTCTATATGTTGAAATTTCTAATATTTTTATTTTTTTGATCTTTTTTTTTTTTTTGCTGATGGTTGTTTTTCAATGTTTTGTGAAGGTTAGTGTGTGTCTCCAGTGTCTCAGAATTTTGGGTGTTTGTTATATTGGGATAGAATAGTGTTGTTCAAAGATTTGGGGTGAGTTTGCCAAGTTGGGGTCTGTTGTACAATATTCATTCTGTGATTTGTTAGGTGATGCAGACTTTGTTGTCAGTTAGCCAAGTTGGAATTTGTTAATGTTATGTTGAGTTCGAAGTTGTTGTGTTAGGTTCGGGTGTGTGAGTGGTTATCCGGAATGGTCATGCTCGTAGGTTGTTATATCCTCTCATCGATCTTTGCTGTGAAGTGTTGTGGTTAGTAGGTCGGCTGGGAAGTTGAATAGGTAGGGGATGTGATTGTTCTTGAGTATTCCATTTTCTATCGTTACTGTAAGTGTTATAAGTGTTGATCTGTATTTGGCGTGTTCTCCTTGATTAAAACGTTTTGTAATCCAATTTCTTAAATAGTGGGAGATGTTTGATTGCATTATTTGCAGACTAAAGATTGCGTCTTGGGATCCAGATCAAAGGTCTATGTTTATGTCATTGCTATACGAGTAGTGTTTTGGTGAGTGCTTAGAGATTTAAGCTATTTATATTGGTTAATGGTTTTAATAGAGCAGTTTGTGTTGAATGGGTTGGTGGGAAACGTGTGAACATTATTTTGGGAGTACGTTTTATTATGTTTATGTTGACTTTCCAGTTTACATAGTGTAATTAGAGTGAAATTAGGGACGTAGGAGGAGGGTTTGAGGGTCCTTTTCTGTTTTTAGTTTGAATGATGATTGCTCTTTTCCAATTGGGAATCAAATTAGTTTTACGAACAGTCGTAAAAATGGTTGTAAATGCGAGGTTACTAAGTGATTAAGGGTATATTGAAATGTTGTAAAGTCCGGTTTGCGAGTTTTTAATAGTTTTGACGGTGTTTATGTCATTTGTGATATTCTACTGTTTGGTCGTGATTACTGTTTTATTATTTCCTAAGGATTTGTAATGATTTCCTGTTTGTGTTGGATGGTTTTATAGACTTGTTTTGCCAAATTGTGGTACGAAGAGGTTTTGCGAGTTGTTTTTTGTTTGTGAAGTTTAATTGTGTCTGGATTTTTTATGGATTCATATGGGGAGTATGGTATTTTTTGCATTTACCAATGTATTGTTTACACATCTGTGTGTTTGTGTTATAGGTTTTGCCTAAAATGTTTGAAAGTTGTTATTCATCTTCTTTGTAAGTTGTGTTAATTATTAATTTGGTATCGTAGTGTGTTGCTCGCAATTTTTTAATTAGGATTACCATTGTTTTGAAAACAGGTGAGATTTCAGGTGTTATGTTGTTTAATTTCTGAAGGTATCCAGAGGTAATGTCTTTTGGTCTAGCTGGTTTTTGATATTATGTGTGAAGTTTGGTATCGTATTTAGTGTAAGGTTTGGAGATGGGTAATTACAGTGTATGTGTTTTCTATGGAGTTCAGAGAATTATTCCTATTAGAATGGTTGTTTGTTAGTATTTGGTATTCTTATATTTATGAGGGAGAGGTGGAGTTGTCTGTTGTATTGCCTGGATTTGTGTGCAGATTTGTGAACAAAATTTTTAGGTCTGGGGATATGTTTGATTGGTTAGGTTTGGGGTGGAATTCTGGTGGGCAAATTTCTATTGTTTTGAGAGTTAAGGTGATCTAGGTTGAATAATAAGTGGGTTCTCTAGGTATGCGTTTTGGACTTTGTACATTACGTTGGCGTTGAATCTCTCTAGAATTTGGGAAGTTTGTGATGGGGTGTTTAAAGTATTTTGGAAGTGATGTTACGGTGTGATGAGGGATATAAGTTTATTATTGTGGTAGTTTTTGTGAATTGGGTGAATGATGGATTTTTGATATTTTTCGTGCGAGACGCGAGTGACTGAGGTGGTATTTTGTCATTGTAGTGAGTTATAATAAGTTAGTAGTGCATCGATTTTTAGGACTTGTGTGTTAATTGGTCATATACGTAAATTTGGTCTGGGTGGTTTTTCGGGTAGTGTGTTCTTTCTTGAAATTGTGTTATGTGTATGTTTTTTTATTGGTTTTTGGTTTTTTTTTTTTTATGATAGATTTCCATTCTTTCTTTATTATGTATCCGTTTTGTGGTTATTTGTAATACTGTTATGTTTTATGATTTGGTTTGTTTGTATTGAACTATTGTATGTATTGTGGGAGTGCGTATGACAGATCAGTTGTGTGTAGAGGAGTAAATGTTAAAGGTGAGCAGTCTTCTGCAATAGTTTGAATTCTTCTCAAAATTTGGTGCAATGGCACAGTCAATTCCTAGTCCCGTGGTTTCTTCTATGTCCGGTTTTAGTAGTAGGTGAGGCATGTGCCGTGAAGATATGCTCTAGGGCAAGAAAATATTTCGTTGGAGTATCGAGATGAATAATACCCAGATGAGTGGTCTAAAACGATCTTGATTCCCGAAAGGGGCGCGCTTGTCGCTGCACGGTGGATCTCACTCGGGATGCGGAGGGGGGCGAGACCTATGAAGAATTTCACTCTGAGTTACGATTGGGAACTCCTTGATACCACGCCATAGAACGTCCATCTTCTGTACTTATAATTATACTTATATATTATATAATATATATAGTATATATATATATAAATATTATATATATATTAATATAATATATATATATATATATATATTAATATTATATATATACATATAGTGCCGACAAAATATAAAATCTTTACATTTTTGTGGAGAAAAAAACTTTACACAGAAAATCGTGTAAATATATACTTGCCTTCCTGCCATAAAAAATGGCGGAGCGTAATCGGCTTGGACCCCATGATCTCATCAATAGAAAGCAATTTGTCTTTATCATCTTCTGAGCTCTATGAGCGTTTGTGTGCCTGCAGTGAAGTTGGTATTATATGCACTTCGTGCCACCCAGTGTTATTTTGATTTTCGTATAAGTTTAAGCTCATATAACTTTACACCTATTGCACACAATGGGTCGGAGAAAGCTGAAAATGGAGGAGAAGTTTCGTGCTTTGACTTTGCTAGAGAAGGGAAGATATGTATTGCGTGGCCAAAAGATGGAAGTGTTCGAGAGAGCATTTATCACATAAAGCGGTCGGCGCGAAAATTATCACTGCGACGGTAACATTGAGGAATCAGCCTCTGGTGCACCTAAGAAGATTACCCAAGGAAAGATAAGATTCTCAAGCGTGTAAGTTATGTAATCTGCATAATGCTTCTGAACTAAACAATAGTAAGCACCTGAGCTCTCAAGAACCTCTCGCAACTAGAAGGACAATACGGCATCGCTGCAAAAGGACCTTGGTCTTCCAAGTCGCCGTGCTGCAAAGAAACCAATGCCACGCATGGAAGAAGAAAGAGGTGATCTTGGTAAGAAATATTAAAACTGGTTTACATTAAACAAAGTTATTTCAGTGAAGAATACTTTAGGTCTGTCAAGAGGTCAAAAGATCGTTCGTCGTACTAGTAGTGTGTCACGAAACGACTCCAGATTTACCGTTAAGACGCGTTGAAAGCACCCTGAGAGTTGTAATGTATGGTTTCATTCAGTGGAAACATGGCAGGTAGTGTTCTCTTCAAGTGTGAAATCTATGGAAGGAAGCAAATATACTTAAAGTGATTGGATGAACATTTTCTTTCTGTTCGGGATCATTCATAGCTGGATTATTTTTATTGCATGATGTGCCGCTGCCATTAAGGCCAAGAATCGTGAAAAGTTTTCAAAGACCTTAACATTAATATTTTTTCAGTGGCGGTAATTCTTAGACCCTCAACCCCATTTAAATGCCTGAAATGTAATGGAAAGCAAGGGTTCAAAGAGACACGACAAGCGCATCAAGCGATCAGAAGGAGCCCGCAAGAAACTGTGGGTACCCTGGACCCCAGTACTCACAACTTGCGAATCCATGCCTAATCGACTGCAGTTGGTGATAAAATATAAGCGAAAAAGACTAATATTAAATTTAATATTTGAAAAAATATCATATAAAATATTAAAAGGTAAGATTTTTTGTTTTATTGGTCTTGTAAAGATTTTTTTTGCGAGCACTATATATATTATTATATTTATAAAATAATATATATATAATAATATATTATATATGATATATAGTATATAATTATATTTATATATTTTATACTATATATTATATATTTATATTATTATAATATATACTATAATTATTTATATTATATATAGTAATATATATGATATCCCAGGAAGGTATTTAATCTTATTGTGGTGTTATGTTCTTGTTAACTTGTGCATGGCATAGCGACGAGAACCAATGCCGATTGGTCTCTATGTGTGTCCCCTCGGTCTCCAACACGTGTAGGCATTGTTTGTGCATTCGTGGTTAGGTTATGTCACACTACATGTAACTTTCAACCATCATAATTCAATTCTTTTCATAAACTTTTCCATTTCAATCCACCTCTTTATCACAAATTTAACCTTTTTTTATTCACCTATTAGTCATTAATATTGTATGTAGTGGTCGCCTCAATTTTCCCCTCACAACCCACTTGGGTTATCATGCGTGCTTTCGCAATAGATTTGTTTCAGTTCCCACACTTAGTTCCAGTGATCGAGGGTCTGAGAACCGGTTTTTAATCACCTCTTGACGGCGTCAATGTAGGAACGAACCAAGCTAACAAGTGAAGCGTTTTGTCACTTGTGTATATCTGGCATCTGCGTGAACATAAGTTCCGATGTGGGTAATGGAGGGTGAACGGCGTAAAATGTTTACGGTGAGGATCTTCCAAGGCCACAATCCACAGCTACCTAACGGGGTGGGTCGCGGGAGCATTTGTGGTCTCTGACCTGTAACGAGGAGGAGAAGTATTCTTCCTTAGAAAACGCCTTCAGAGCCACCTGTTATTCACTTTATGTTATTTGTATTTTATTGTCATACTGTTCATTCATTTGAGAATGAGTTTGTAGTTGTAATATTTTTATGAAGAGTTCATAAAAAGCGTTAACTTGAAAAAAGGGAGACAAATCAACATTCAATTATCATCGTCTGGTTCAGCTGACCGACCTGGTCCTACTGCTTAAGACCACAGCGTACTTCCGTTTCTTCTTCTCTACAACTGAGGTCCTTTGTATAATTTTTAGCGATTGTGCTGAGTATAGATCTGAACCGCTAATCACTAGTGCCTAACGGTTAGGGAAGTGCCGCAAAGGTTGCCCGGTCATGAGTCGTCCATTCGTTTAACTCCATAGCTGCACCCTCCAGGTAACCAGCGGATCTATACTACTCCAAACTCTAACTGAGCAAGACATTCTTCTTAGCGATGCACTGAGAGTTTAGGAGTGTAAGACCTCCATTCCATAACATTATAGAGACTGGAATCCTTATCATTCAAGCTGCTAGCTGGAATCAAAGTTCTATTTTGTATCATCCTTCATATGACAATTCTCTTATTAATATCTGGTTCCATTGTAGCATTTAAAATTCAATCATATCTGAATGAGTTCATTAAGCAACTAATTTAAGAGGCAATTCTAATTAACAACAGATCCAAATCAAGATTTAGTTGCCAAAATGCCTTCCAATAAGGGCGAAGGAGGCGTATTTTCGTTGTCTGGGAAATTTTTCAAGAAACAGGAAAGTGTGGTTTCTAATTCAGATGTCCCTTTTGATTCTAGAGGCAGGTAGTTCTTTAAATTTGCAAAATCTCTTAAATTATCACCAGGGAACAATTCCCAAGGGAGGAAAATTATAGAAAATTTGGAGATCCCGACCTTCTAGACAGAGTAAAGACATGGTATAATAGTGATTAAAGAGATGAGGAGAGTATATATTTGGTTCTGATGTTATAATAGTAGGGGTGAGTGAAGGAGACAAGGAAGAGCCTCTGACAATGAACTCCATAATCGAACACACATCAACATTCGATTCAGTGGAAGCAGCACTAAAATCAATTAAATGAGAAATAGGGTTGGTTTAAGTGTGTGTGTTGAAGATAAGGCTGAATGATGAATAAATATAGAATATTTCACAGGTATTATATAATTTCACCACAAACAGTGAGATACTTAGAGGAGAAAATAACTTAACTAGATTCTATAGAATTTTGATTGAGAGGTATAGAGGATGATATAGAGAGGAGCGGGGAAATAGGAGTGCGGTATATATTTAAGATGGAAGATTTCATAACACTAAGAATGGGAAAGAAAGTAGAGATGGAGAGAGTAGAGGGACCATTTATGGAGAGGAGACATGTAAAACACCGGAGGGAGAGGTGTTGATACGATATTATATATGTATGTAAGAAAACGTCTATAATAATATGAATATAATGTTTTATTTCTAAGAGCTAATAGAGATATCTCACCGCATTTATATCAGTAACGAGGTATATATAAAATAATCAAGGTGAAGCAAACTATTATCGAATCAAAATCGATGTAGACTACATGATAGTCCTCTCACCTAAGTATATAAAAGGATGGAGTAATATATAGATATATTATAGTTGTGTCCCCGGGGTTAGATGCAAGTCGGTTTTATGAGGCATAATGCTAGGTGGAGTGAGGCCGGTACAATTGAAGAATTAATAAGAGGGGTAGAGAAGAGTAATGAGTACAGTATAAGAGGGCATGTAGATTTACAGAGTGAGGAGGAAGTTAAGCAGAACAAGAAACGAGAAAAAATTATGAACGGGAAATGCATGAGAATTATATCCATTAAGTAACTATAGAAAAGAAAACGAAGACTTATACAGAGGATGTATTTACTAGAGGAAGACAGAGAAATATAGCTCTAGTAAAAGATGGGTAAGGTATATTAATGAGTATACTAATAGAAGAAGAATACACCATAGTAGGATATCAGTAAGAGTGAAAATAAACAATTAAGGAAAAAATACATTATATAGGAGAAATGAGGAATTGGACTAGAAAAGAAGAACTAGAGCGTGAGCAGCAGGAGTGATTAATATGATATACAGGTGCAATGAGAATTAGGGGAGCAGAGAGAATAAAGAAGGTGTGCAATAAGACTGTAGATCAAGTTGATTGCTTTCTTCCTGAATGGCACGCGAGATGTGTTGAGAAGGGAAGAAAATAAACTATTATATAATAGATAAGTCAGAGAGGCATTGAGTTAGAAATAGCAAAAAGCTAATTTAGAACACTAAAACGATAGAAACGGAGTGAATACTTATGTGAGACCTTAGGGATATAAATGAGTAAATGATAGATGGACTACGATAATACTATGTTAAAAGATCATGCTAAATATAATAGACATATAGATAGAAACCTAGAGGAAGTAAGCTGCAGATCAGACCGATAGGAGAAGAGATAGAGGAGGGAGGAAAGCGGGAGATATCCCTACTATAGTGGAGGATATGATGGAGAGGTCACTATAAAAGGATGAAAGAAGTGGTAAAGCTCCAGGAGAGGATCGATTAGGCCCGGGGATGATTATGTGATGGTGGACTAGGATGAGAGAGGAGCTTGAGAGGGAGATCATCAGATTGATGACAGTGTTATTTGCCGGAAAAGTGGGGACAAAGCAATAATAATACTCACGAAATATAAAGGTAAGAGAATGACACATAAGGAAGCTGTAATAATATAGAGGTATTGCAATGTAATGTATATAGTATAACATTACTGAACAAACAAAATATACTACATGAAGAAATATTTTAGAGAGGAATGATTAATGAGAGAGAAAGTAGTAGTAGCCGACGACTAGGAGAGACCACAGCTACGTGTATATAGAAGCGCTAGTAAGGGACTGAACGGACCTCTTATCTATATTTACGCATCTAGAGTAAATGGTCACTAGGAGAAGATGCTGGAATATGCAAGAGATTCTTTGTAGCGTTCATTATTCAGAATACTACTCTAAAGATGATATTTGATTCGTGAGTAGCTAAGGAAATATAATCTACCTGAGGAGAGGCTATATATGGAGAGGATAATTATTAGTAGTAAAAGGAGGTAGATTAAAGACCGGTGATAGAAAATAATGCATGAGAAATGTAGTTTATAATGATTATAGATATATTTTTGACGATGATATAAGATATGAGTATTTGAGGTGAAAAACAGGAGTGAAGCGGGGAAGTGTTCTATCACTATATATAACTGAGTACTTGAGTTATTATATTATAATTTAGACTATCACTATGCTAAGTAAAATAAGTAATATATGTAATATATACATATATAATATATATATATATATTAGTCATAATATATTATATATATATATATATATATATATATATATATATATATATATATATATATATATATATAGTATAATATATATATATATATATATATATATATATATTATTTTATATATATGTATATATATATAATATTATATATATTAATATATATATATATATATTATAATATATATATAAATATATATATTATATATATATATATATAATATATACAGTGGCGATATCCTAGTAATTTATATATTTCAGGGGTGGGGCCAAACATATAATCGTATCTTATAATAATATATATATATGTATATAATATTATATATTAAGTATATATATAATATAATTATATATATTAATATATATATATATTATATATTATAATATATATATGATTAAATAATTATATATAATAAATAATATTATATATATATATATATATATGTATATAATAATATATATATATAATAAAATAATATATTATATTAATATAATATATAAAAATATTTATATTAATACTATATACTATATACATATATATATATTATATATATATATATAATATATATATATATATATATATATAATATATAATATATATATATATATATATATATATATATATATATACTATAATCTATATATATATATATATAATATAATATCTATTATATATATATATATTAATATTAATATAAATATTTATATATATATATATTAATAATATAATTAATATATATATATATATAAATATATAATATTATTTATATATATATATATATATAAATATATATATAGATCTTGATATATATATTATAATATATACAATTATTTATATAATATATTAATATTATATATATTACATATATAATTAATATATATATAATATATATAATATATATATAATATATTAATATATATATATATATATATAATATATATTATATTAATAGTATTAATAAAGTAGGATATATGGACAAATAACACAAAAATTGCTTTTTGGGCTGCCTATCATAGTAGTAATTATATATAATTACTAAATATGTAATTATAAAGTGAATTGTTCTGTTACAATTTTGGTACGAATAAAAATTTATTGAGGAATATTATCACAATATTTCGATCAAACTTGGGGTAGAGGAGGGAAAGTTCAATAAGTCTTTCATTACTCCAATATAGTTATTTATCAAGTAAGTATTTTCAAGAAAGTCTTAATAGTATTGAACGACGACTCCTATACTACTTAGATTATATATAATAGTACTATGAAACACGGAGTAATAAAATTGTCATAATTTATGCAACAAGATGTAAATATTATATTTGTAATGATAACTGTGACTGCGAACTAGAAACTAGTCCATCTATTGCGGTTTTTTGAGCGAACTTAGTGCTGTGAATGGTCTCTCATGATTATTATAAAGTCTTCACCGATATCTAACTCTTCGCCGTGTCTATTACTGCTATTTACTAATTATACCAGATTTGCGCGCCTGTCATGCTGGAGACATATCGTCTTATGGATATAAGGATATTGGAACACAATGAAAACTTCTTCTCCTCGTCCTCTAGCTATGCTATGCTAGTTATGTAGCTCCCCAGATGGCGATCAATAGAAAAAGGTAAAGCACTTAACAGCGATAACTGTCTACATAACACCTATATTGTCTAATTATCTATAATATCTCAAATAACATCCTCATAAATTCAGTGTATACAAAAATGTATATTGCGATTAGTTTCTGACAGCACTATAGAATTATCTGGTGGTTAGTAGCTTAAGGGAAGTATGTGAAGGATCTGTATTATTTTCGGCACATGTCTTTGTCTATAAGTTTGTTGTTAAGTGACGACTCATGAAAAAGAGATCAAGTTTCGCTCTTACAGCAAGCATGCAAGTAGTGCAGCTTCGAAGGGAGCGCACTGAATAGCACGCGTTGAAAGACACGATCTACTCTCTGCAAAAATAGAGGTCTAAGCGTCTAGAATAGAGCGACATAAAAGTCCTTACCAGTTTTTTCATCGATTTTACTTGAGATTGGTTTCAAGTTAGTTTTAATCATAATATGGAGTTAGAGCCCTTAGCGACTTATCTTAGTTATATCATAGAATACTCACGCAGAGATCGTAATCGATATTTAAATAATTCTAATCTCTTAACCTATCTCGTCATATTCTTAACACTTATTTTAACTTTGATTTATGACATAGCTTGAAATATTTTTTTACGTGCGTCCCATGTATAAATTCTTCTGATTGTGGTGAGCGCACATTTGACTCACGCTCCTGGGCCTCCTCTCTCAAATTTATTCACCTGCCATCCTATCACTATTTCAATACTTTATTCATATCGAATAATTATCGCCTAGGACATCGCTTCAAAGTCAATTCGTACTGAATAAATACTCGACTATACGAAGCTTATACGTGAAGCTGGTATCAAGGTTATACAACCTATAATATACTACCATAATATAATTATCTGATCGTATTTATTCCAGTCCTGGTCGCTTTTTTAGCAAGATATTTTCCACTTGATTCAAACAATGGTACAGCTCGACGGAACATTGAGGAGAAAAATACTTCTAAAGCCTAAACCCTCTGCATTCTCTAATTCCTGAAGACTCTTTCTCTTTCGAATTAAATTATTATAAACGAGAGCTAGATTCCTCTTCATGAGAACTTTATACACTGCTGTTTCATTAGTGAATGGATAAGGGTCACCTTCAACTTCTCTTATATAACTACGGATAAAATTCAAAATGTTTTACTTAAAGGTATAAATAGTGTACATTAAAGGTAATACAGTTAATAAAACTTATTTTTTACTCATTACAATGAGAGTAATGTAACGGGCTTAATAATATATAAGTTACCAGTCCCAACAGGGCAGCATTGGTGTTTCCTACATACTGGTGATCTACAATAGCTGTATAAATATAAGCCATACCTGGGTCTTGCAGCAGTTCAGCAGGATCACATATAAAATGTAAAGATCTAGTGAACTGTACACCTGTGGAATCTATATATTCCTCAAGAGTAGGCAGATAACGAAATAGAAAGCGTACGAATGCTTCGACGTCAGGCTCATGACTTACAGCATCTTCTGAAGGGTCATCTGCAAGGAGAATAAATCTACGCAACCAATGGTATGGTTGGAAAAAAATGTATTTAAATCGTGTAAATTTATAGTGTACCAAGAGTTTAAAGATACTAACTCTAAAACTTCGCTCTCTGTTTTATTAGTGCGAAATATTAGGTCTTGACATGTACGGCTGGTAACGATTTTGTTATTAAAATATCTAATAGATCAGCAATAGATTTGTATAATTCCCTCTTTATAATAAATCTTTCACAATAAATCTTTCACAATAATGCAAACTTTCCCTATTACGTAATTTCAAAGTGTTTCTGACAAAATTAACACATCTATAAAACATAAAAGCTGGACCATTGATTGTACATTCTCTATGTTAGCATCAAGAATTATTTCGCTTAAGCAAGTTTCAAACATTTTCTTTCAAAATTTATAGGATTCAATATTTCTGTATTAAAATCGGATATTTAGTTTCCTGGATGCAAATCTATAGAAGCCGATAAAGGCAACGTTGAATAAAAGTGATCTTTACTCTCCATGAATATGTTATCTTGATTATTGTTTCATAATTTTACTAGCTTTTATATACCTTAAATTTATCGGATGCCTTATCGATTTTGCAAGATACTGTTTATTTTTTCCATTTTAAAAGCCATACTCTTAGAATGAATTTGAACTATTTTTTATACTACCGATGCTTCTTTCGCACATGTATTTTCCACACAGCTGTCCCGTCAGTGAATGGGTAAGGTTTACCTTCGACATCTCTTATTTATATCCAAACGGATCTAAATTGGTTCAACTCAAAGGTACAAAGTGTACATTAGGGAAAACTATAACCTTACAAACTTTTAGGAAATGTACAACTCTCAATAACGGTGCTTTAGTGTTCCCTACAAACTGATATCCTACAATATTTGAGTAAATATATGCCAGACCTGGATATTGTAACATTTCTGAAGGATTACATACAAATTGTAGTGAATCATCAGTATTACATTTTGCTGCATACTGACGTATATACTATCCCATAGTTGGAATATAACGTATTAATTCATTTAAAGTCGAAGTGATATCATTAGCAGTTCTGTATCTGTCTCGATATATCAGTTGAATTAAATTTCGTAATTAACTGAGAACTAAATACTAGAGTCTACTCGAAAATAAATATAAACATATTACTATATTTATTCATAGTTAATTATTATTATTAAACCATATATATAGCGATCTTATAAGTGACTTAACATTATATACTATTATATATATATATCGAGTAAAATAGCTAATATATTTAAACATAGAAATATTAAACCTCTTTACATATCCGACTTGAAATAAATTATTATTATTTATGCTTTATATAATTATTACTTATATTTTTAAACATTTCTAAGTAAGTTCATCATTAAGAGATTACCCATTTTATTAGAGATTACATACTTTATTGAAGTTAATTGCTTTTAAATTCACCCGTGTGGGATGTAATGTCATATGGTAACCAATTCATGTTGGGGTGTCAATCTTACATATAGTTGTTTTTTACACTATTTAATAATATTTACTAAAATATTATAAACGCTGTTCTGTTTAATTATTACTTAGCAACATTCCTCTAATGTACCGCTCTATACTCTTTTGACAAATACGCCTACTTCATAACATATATTACGAGCGTTCGAAGGAAACGGTATTCAATAACTCCGTATAAAATCATAATATTTATTATTATTTGGAATAATAAATCTACATAGAATTACTAAGGAGACGGAGCCTAAGTATAATAGAGTGATCCTCACACTCACATAATTAATTATTTATCAACCTATTTTTTTGGTTGATATAATTTTTACTTAATAAAGATAACTATTTAAAACATGTATAATTTAATTATCATTTATTTACACAATATAACTGAGTTATTATTTTTATCTTTGCCATTATTATTATTTATCATTATTATTTTACTATTATTAATAGTAGCAGAGCGCGAGAGAGATAAATCGAATACACTATGAGATAACTTATGCTGGTGTTTAATATCCATGTTTATAGATATGAACCAACCATTATATATTATTATTTTATTTAGCGTAACATTCTTATAAATCTTACAGAGAGAATATGTACAAATGAAAAAGAATCTATTATTGAATCACTGCGCACGTACATCTAGTCTAGTGACGAAATATGCTATTGTGTCTATACATTTAAACAGGACAATCATGGTCCATATTTGAGCCTGAGAAACGTGCAAGGGACACTAAAGTAATTTAAGAAACTTAACAAGAATAGTGCATACTATTTAACTCACATTACACCTTAAATAAATGGATCACAAGAAATTTCACTTTAAATTTTCAGACAATTTTAATAGGATAGAGTGAGAATAGTATAAAATGCAAATCAGCCAGCTTTTTACTGACCTCTAGACGTCCTTTTCTTATATATATATATATATGGGTGTTTTTTTAAATGTGTCTGTTGTAATATTGTTTATCGGAGAGAGAGAGTATTTTTCATTTTAATATCCATAACCTAATTTTTTGACACCATTTTTCTAAATTAAAACTTATATTACATTTATTTTTTCGAGAAATCTATGACTTCAAACTTGAAACTATACATTAGGTGGGATCTATGTCGCAATAAACAAAAAGGTCACTATAGAATTTTCAGGAATTATTGTAAATTGTGCTCAGACAATTATTATCGAGAATTTAAAATCTACTTTTTTTTATTTTTAATATAGTTGAGCACAATTTTTTCGCATAAAATTGCAAAACCCTTCTCCTATGCATTTATTTGTGCGAGTAATAGACCTCAATCAAATGTATAGGTTTTCATAGCATGTTCCGAGAATATTGCCACACTGTAATATGTGTTTGAGAATCCGTATGCCAACACTTTAGTAACCTAAAAAGAGAAATATCGAAAGAGCGTATTTGGAAAACAATCTGACACTACGAAATAAGCGATATTAGCATCTACATGAGAACAGTTTCGAAATGCTACATTCAGCGGCCAGAAATAATGCAACGTTCTATCTTCATATCAAGAAGATATCTAGTAAAAAAGACTGCGGTTTAAAAGTCTGAAAAAACTATCAAAAAGCAAAAAATTCCAAATGTAATTGATTATGAATATATTAAAACTTAAAAGAGAGTTGATCCACAAGAATATCAATCACAGATTAATCACTTACCACAACTCATATTACAACATACGTTCTCTTTTACATATCTCTCAGTCTTGTAAACGTCCTTTATATTAACTGAAAGCTTCAAGAGGCACAAGGTTAGATAAACTAATATCACACACTGCGCTCATCTGATCATACATCTATTTATACTCTCACACTACTTACATAGCATATGTAAGTATGGTTGAAAAAAAAAAAATAATCCTCATTTCTAACTTTTAATACTTCATTTGGAGGTAATATAGGTTTTGTCTTAACCATCACTATAGGTGTTTTCTTAATTGTTTTGTGATAAGACCTAATAATATTCGAGTAAATCAAGATATATAATTGCAAAAGTCTATATATGCAGAGCATGAGAGACATTCGAAGGTTAGTAAAACTAGATTATAAATTGTAATTTTTAATTCTGTCTAAATTTAATATCCTAAGCATTTCTTTCTCATAATATATTTTGAGATATATTTTTATTTTCTTTCTGTTTGTGTGCGATTTTTTATTTTATTTTATTATGACATTGTATGTATAACTATATGAGTTCTTGATTAGATTACTCGCCAGCACAGAACACGAAAATCAGTATCACATTTATGATATAACAATTAATAATCATATGAGAACATCAGTGGATGTCCTGTCTATATCTTTCTGTATATCATCTGAGACCTTTATATCATGTCACATCCTTATTTGATGAGAATATATTTGTTATCCCTAGTATTATAATTTTCTCTTGCAACTTTAGCCACAGTCTTAGAACGTTTATATTTCATGGTTTTTAACCATAAGTATCTAGAGTATACGTCTATCACAAAAAGAATGTATTATAAGATGCCATTATACGTTATTAAGAAGTATTATTTTATATTATTCATTTCAGACTAAATTTCATAAATTGCTTAGACATTTATCTTATAATATGACTGCTAATTAGGTTTATATATGAGAGTTTATGGAGAATTTATTATTTAATCATATTTGATTTATTATATATCACAGTAGAGTAATAATCACTTCTTTCCAGCTTACTATAAATATAATTTTTTACAATATATTTTTTTTTTAATATCAGTTAACTTTGAAATGCGAACCTAGTGAATCCTCCATAACTATTAGGTGTCAGACCTTGTTTCATCCCATACTCAGACGTGAGATATCAGAGCGCGACACTTCAAGGAGGTGTTTGCACATCTATTCACTCCTTAACATTCCTCCAATCTATGTTCGAAACTATCTGAGCCATATTAACTAAAGCATACTACAGCAAAGATACTAACAGAACAATCAAGGCTATTTCATAAAGTAGGAGAGATTAAATTCAACAGGAACAGAAGATGGAAGAGAATTCCACAGAACAGAAGGTTTGTCAGGAAAACGTAGGAAGTACACGCAGCGAGAACTAGCCTGGAGTATTACCTATAAATTAATCAAACTACAAAACTCACATTGAGCGCTGTACTAACTATAGCACCTACCTTATACTATAATACACTGATAACGATAATATAGCGTAAGTTAATAAGGTGGTGGTACGCACGTAGTATGTATTAATAAATAGATACTTACTTATCAGATGAGCCTACTGCCTGTCTAGCGGTACCATATAGTAAAAGAAATATATATATCTTTAAAATGACGTTAACAGGTTTAACAGATAGATAGCGCTGTGTAACTTATATGGCAAATAAATAACATGAGGGACCCATAAGAGCCGGCTGTAATAGTGATGGGGTGTAATACGGGTCCCTCCAATAGCTGCAATTAAGGGTAAAAATGAACAAACCACGTACTCCAGTTTTAAACCGATTGGGGAAGGTTATGGCCCGGTCATGTTGAGTACGAGGTCCATTTAGTTGCGAGTTTAACACGCTACGACCCTGGACAGGCATGCGACTCGACTAACACTTGATGACTTCGCAGGGATGACCAGTCTTCCTGAAAGAGGTAAGGGTAAACCGTGAAAACTTGGTCGACGTTTGGTTTAGGCACAAACACATCAGTGCACTATGTATGGGTCATGCAAGCTGTAGCACGACACCCAGGAGCAATGGAGGGTGGTGGGCCGGGCAGCCACGAGCCACTACCTGGCGTTGAAGACCATTTTTCTGCGTATGCGGGCCGTACGAAAAGAACAGGCCAGCAACAGCAAGGCACCTTCAAATGCAGCTGCAGAAGGTACTTGCGAGACGTGTGACTGATAATGCAATATGTCGACGCCTTGCGGAACATATTTTGTGGCCACGAAGGCCGGCCATATGACCACGACACACCAGAGAGCATCGACGGCGTGACTAGCATTTGTCCGGGACCACCTACATTGGACCGTCGGCGATTGGACGAATGTGCTGTTTACGGATGAGTCCAGAGTCGGTCTCTATATCTCCGATCGGCGATGCAGAGTCTATCGACGACCTAATGAGAGGAACGAGAAATGTAATATGTGGGAGGTGTTGCCATTTGGGGGTGGATTTCTTATGTTCTGGGGGGCATTTCTTTAACGGGTCGTACAAAGTTGCGCATCCTAGATAGCGGTTCCCTAACCTCCGAACGGTACATCGCAGATATCTTTGATCAGTGTGTCATGACATATGCCCCTACATCGGTGGTTGATTCGTCCTAATGCATGCCAATGCAAGACCAAACAAGGTCAGATGTCAGATGTGTCACCGAATACCTAATGACAGTGTAAATCAGGAGATTGGATTGGCCAGTATACAGTCCCAATCTACAACCGATTGAACATTGTTGGACATGTTGAAACTACGGTTGCGACAGCTGCAACCACCACCAGGAAACCTCCAGACGCTGGGGCAGGTGGTTGGGTCGTGTATAGGATCAGATTTCCGTGGAGGACATTCTGTACCTCATTGAAAGCATACTACGAAGGTGACAAGCCGTCATCTGTGCCATGGGTGCCTTTTTACGTTATTGAGTAATCCCATCCACACACGGACCCTTCATCGCGATTACGTCCTACATTAGATGAAACGCATCAATTACATACAGGACCCATTCGCAGGTCCCAAGTGGATTCCTAGGGCCCCTCGACAATCTTACCACTGTATAATGTGTCCCCGGTGCTATGTTATTTGCATAATAAAGTTACACAGCATTCTGGTCTTTTCTGTAACCTGTTAACGTCATATTAGCCAGTGGTGCGTTAATTTTGACGAGTAATATATTATATATATATATATATATATATATATTATATATAATAATATTATATATATATTATAAATATATATATATATATATATATAATATATATAGAGTTTCAAAATAAAATAGCTTAAGGATGCCAATAATAATAATATGATTACAATACCTTAATGAAAAGAGACTATAGTGGATTTCTTTTGAATAGAAGAAAATTAAGTTCTTAGATATTTATCATAAGTTTATTAAAGAATGGTAGCAAAAAGCTTTCGACCTTAATTCTAGGCCTTCCTTCAGCTGCTAGTTTATACATCAACTAAAGTTAAATAAAAATAAAATATATAAAAATATAAAATTATGAAAATTAATTTACAAAAGTTTGGTTTTAAGTTTTTTGAAAAAAGGTGAGGAGTGCAGAATGTTGTTTATGATGGGATCTATGTGTGAGTCTTTTCTTTGTATATTGTAATTGTTAGAATTTGTTTTATGCAATAGGATTCAGAAAGTTTTCTAAGTGTAGATTGTCAATGTGAAAATGGGTGTCATGTGGTTAATGTTAATGTTATGATTAGTGTGGACTCATGAAGGGTAAGGGCAGAATTAGAGTTATCTTGGAGAAGGTCATATTTATGTTGATAATTGCTCGGGGAAAATCATGTGTTTCTTCAATGTAATTTCCAGTTGTTACAGTTGGCACAGGGAATTTTGTAAACACATTGGGAAGTAAAGGAATCAGACTAGTACAAGGTTTGAAGATTTTTTGGAAAGGAAGTACATTGGAGGAAGAAACAAGGATAGATTTGGGTAGGAATTTTCTACACATGTTGTGAGATGTGGTGGGTAGAGGAAGATATGAAGTGCGTGTGCTGTCTTGTCTTCTTGGATTAGTGTAAAAAGTGTTCTTTGCTTTACGGAGGGCATTATTAATGATGTGGTGTGGATAAGATAATTTGCGAAAAGTTGAAGAAATTAAGTTAAATTCGGATTGCAGTTGGAAGGGGGAACAAATCCTGAGTGCTCTAAGGAAAAGAGAAGATAAAGTGCCAATTTTTAGAGAGTGGGAAGAGAACCAGTGGATATAATTAGGGTTGGCAGTAGGTTTTCTGTAGATAGAGAATTGTGTGTGATTATGAGGGGAACAGGTCAAAAGAGCATCTAAAAAAGGAAGGAAGTTGTTGTTGGCAAGCTCAAAGGTAAATTTAATGTTAGGGTGGATGTTGTTGATATGATTGAGAATATCGTTTGGATTGGTGTTAACAGGAATGGCTGCAAAAATGTCGCCAACATATCGGAAGAAAGAGGAATTATTTAGAAGAGGATGGGGAAGAATATGATAAATTTCCAAGAGTTCCATAAAGATGTTTGCAAGAATGGGAGAGAGGGGGAGATCCCATGCTTGAACCATTGTTTTGTTTATAGTAAGTGTTGTTAAACTGGAAATTACATTGGAGAAACACATGATTTTCCCCGACGCAATTATCAACATAAATATGACCTTCTCCAAGAATAACCCTAAATTCTGCCAACGTTTATACCTTTATCAGAATTGCACCATAACACAACTAATCATTCAAAAATCTTATCTATACATAACACACATATATCCAAACAAATTTTGTATCAGAATTAATGCAATTCATGATTCTCACATGTTAGAATACGGAGAGTAAGGACAATATTATCAGAGTAAAGCTTCGCGAACACTCATGGAGCGTAGACACACTCTGCGAGAGGACCACAGAGGAGCACCAGAGGAGATACACAGACGAGTCACACGAGAGGAAGCCGCGATCACATAAAATTCTAGAAAATTGCGTCAGCGACTCCACCGCGGAAAGAACACAGCTGTTAAATCCAACTTTAATGAGAGATAAATCACCACTTGCAACTCAATTTGGAGATGCACTGATAATGCTTTCCGAATGAGTTCCCGAGAGAATTCATATATTTATAAAGATTGTGCGCAGGATGTTACCGGAAGACACCGCAAGGCCAAGAGAGGGAGACAGCTAGATATGTGTATAGAGGCGCGCGGAAGATAGCATTGAGAAAATTACCGAGTATTGAACTGAAACTGAGTGAGACAATGGCAAGACGAAGAAGGAGACCCAAAAATTTTAAAATTGTCTCTTACTGCCTTCAGAGAAGACACACGCGACATGTCACTCGCGGTTTAAAGTTCCAGAGGTAAATGTTTATAGTAAAAATCTGACAGTGAGTAGTCCACGAGGAGCCCGGAGTCGAGCCGTAGGTAATTTTTATAAATGCTAGGAGCCTGGATGACTAGAAGTACGGATAGCCGAATATATATATACTAAGATTTATTAATAATATGGCACCCTTAGGAGCCAGGAAAAGCACGAGGAGCCTGAGAAGTTACGTAGAGTCTAGGAGCAGTGAAATTATTAATATGCTTATATGAGAGTCCAGGATATCCGGAGTCAGGAGAGCACGGTATAATTTTAAAAAATGCTGAAAATCCCGTTAAAGAGTCTGAGGTAAGCCTGAGAAACAATATTTTATAAAATATATCACCGTGAGCCTAGTAGAGCTACGGAAGTCGGAGTCGCGGAGGAGAGCACGAGGAGAGATAAGATTACGAGGTATAACTCACACTGTAGCACAGTAGTATAAATATGTTTACAACGTTCAAATATGCAACAGAGAGAGAGTATTGCCTGCGAGAGCGAGTATAGACGAGAGATGATGCTAGGCTAACGTTTCTATAAAAATGCTGAATAGCCGTGAGTCTCTTTGTATCTAGAGTGGACTATGTCGCCGAGAACATTATGTTTTGAAAGAACATATTCCGGAGCTGGAGCCGGAGTCCGGACCGGTAATTTTAAAAATGCACAGGATGCACGCGAGGAGCGCTAGAACTATGAAACACTTCTGTTGTAACATAGGTGTGAATATCTCTAGCTGATATACTAGAATATCTCTAGCTGATCTACCCAACTTTTTATCTTTGTATGCAGAAGACTCTGGTTATTTTGTAATGCTGAAGAATATTTTATTAGTCTAATGTTAGGTGAATTTTTTTACGTCGATAACATCGATAACAGCGTCACCTTGAGTGCCAAACATAGCCTTTATTATACACAGTGAATAGCAATTTGTGAGCTTTATTGATAGGGTCATCTAATTTGTCTACTTCAACAATTCATTTCAATATTTTTAACATATCTTGATAAATTTTGTAATATTATCTTTTCCAATGATAGAGAAAGCAAAGTGTGACGATCTATATATTCCTGTAGGGCTGTGTCTCCACCGTTTTCGTATATCAATAGCTTCAGTATTGTTGTGTAAAGAGAAAACTAAGGTAAGACGTTTCATATCATCTAGACCATCTCCTAAAATAGAAATACCCCACTCGTTTGTTACACTAGACGACACATACTTCTCGTTTACCCATGTGTTGACTTCATCAAATGCACGGTTTAATTCTTCTCTTGAAATGAATAAAGGTCTGTATCCTGTATGAGAGGGAGTTGAACAGGTAAAGTATCTCTCACCGTCAGCTTTAAACCGAAAAAATAACAAAACAAGATCTTTGGGATGTGATAACTTCCATGAAACAATATTGGTCACAAACTTATTATTTACAAGAGAAACCATCTTTACAGCGCAAATTTGAATGTACAACTGAACTACGCTTTCCAACCAAATATACAGAATGATAGAAATCTAGCCAATAAAAGAAAAGGTACAACATTTTCAAGTTTATAAAAAAGATTACAAGAATCCAGCCATTATCTTTGAACTAATGTTATCCCTAACTGATAAATGAATATCAACGTTATGTGACCTTAAGGAGGAATCATTAGGCCTATATTCTCTACTTATTCAAGGTTTTACCAAAACGCACAGGAACGTTATCCTTCATCTTATGCTTAATTGTTAAATGAACACCTGGCTATATAATCTAGGAGTAGCATTAGGTCTACATTTTTAACCATTCGCTTCCAAAGTCAGTATTTATCCTTAATTTGTTTGCCTTAGGATACGGATTTTTGGGTGGTCGCTTTTTTCATTAAGTCTAAAGGAGAATGTGACGAAGTCAACACATCTAAAGACCTTGAGGTTATATCTCTAGTTGTTGGTATGTATGTGCTTTCCAAATCAGTGAAACTATTCAAATTTAGATTGAACTATTTGGAAAATTAATTGTTCTTAATTTTTGTTTTATTATAAGCCAACCTGTTATAGGGTTTCTTTGTCAGGTACGTACTAGATTGGAAATTAGATCGACGATATTTAACTCTACGATGGGTTCTTAGTCTATTACTATTTGACCGTTATCGTCCCAGTTAATTTAACCTTTTAAGGGGTTGTATAAAGCTATACCTATATTTTTAACCCTAACCGGTAAACTTGTTTCTAATACAGGTTTAAAATCTTTCAAAATTCCAACTTCTTCAGTTTC
>JABUQX010020990.1:32500-35000 GCA_015478945.1 Trachelipus rathkii
CAGTGAGAGAAATGTGGTACTAAAAGTCTGAAAGTCTTTCATTTAGATTTGGAGACTAGAGCTTAATCTGATAAATGCCCAGTTGACAAGTTCATAAATTATTTTTTCTATTTTTCAGAAAAACATCGGAAAGACAATGTTATTGTAGCAACTCACAACCGTGGTATATTTGATGCACAGTTCGTGTTCAACAAACTATTGGCGAGAGCGGAGGCTAGTGTTATTTCCAGCAATTCGGTAAAAAGTTGGAACAAAAATCATCACTATGACAGCCAAGCATAATATCAAATTACAGAATATTCTCTTATACATGCCCTGTGCATTGAAGAAGCTTCCGAAATATATGGGGCTTGAAGGAGAGGAGCTAAAGGGTTCTTCCCGTACATGTTTCTCACCCATGAGAATGTAAATTACAAAGGACTTATACCTTCTCGTGATTTGTTTGAATTGATTGAATGAACGAATCGGAGAAACGTGAATTTACAGAATGGTATAATCAATTAGAAAATAGAGAATACTATATTAAAGCCGAATGCACTAAATATTATGCTCAGGATGTTGACATTTTACGACAAAGTTATGAAAAAATCCGTAAGATATTAATTATACGTTTCAAACAGACTGTTAACAGAATGTTGTACAATTGCTTCACTCTGTTTTAGAGTCTTTAAACCCCAATTTTATGGAACCTTGACACAGTCGGTCATATCTGTAGAGACGGGAAAGAAAAATTATTCGTATGAGGCATTTGTTGGACAGTATTGTATGGAGAAGTAATACAGGCCACAGTATATACCATGCTCGAAGCAGATGGGAGCAAGGTGTTTAAGTTTAAAGGAGGATTTGAATTATTGCCAGGTCCTGGCCACAATTTTGCCCCAATTTTAACAATGGACCACAACTTTAATTCATACTTCTCTGCGATTCTCTGACAATAATCAATCAAAGCGCAGTTTTTTCTGCGTCTAAAAGTCGTTTTCGGTTGGATTCTGAGTCCTGTAGTTATTTCTTTTGCATTTTCATTTTTTTGAAACTTGTTTTTGACATGTTTTCGATTCGACTTCTAGAAGTTTTTCGAAAGGACTTCAAACTTGAAATATACAAAGATTGACTAATTACATAAATCTGTTGGGAAAATATTGATATTTGACCCCATATCTGAGAATTGGTCGATTTTCAAAACCTATTTTTTTATGGGTTTTGGAAAATAAAATTGGCAAACAAATAAATTTCTGATCAACCGATCTGATGAAGTCGGTGGAGGATTGCACATTTCTAATATTTAGATATTTTTTTTTTTTTTTTTTTTTTTGTATATGTAATAGTTTTGCGATTCTCCTTGGAACAATTTTTAAAAAAAATTTGGCGTAAGTTTAAAAAAATTCTTTTTGGACTGTAAAAAAAATTATCAGAGTAAAAAAGAATGTCTTGCCCGACTATATACGCCATGAAAATTTGATGTTGATCGATGAGTAGAAAAATAATCTCAAAATTTCACTTTTTTCAAAAAAAATTGCTTTTTTTAAAGAAATGAAAAAAAAATAAAAAAAAAAAAAAAAAAAAAAAAAAAAAAAAAAAATATTGAGGACATCTTTTAATTCACTGCGCACAACTGCTTTACAGGTCGTATACAAAAAGTTGATATTCACTCTATGTTGGTACTGTGCTACATGCGAAAGTATGTGAAATCACACAGCTAGACAGAGCGGGGTTTACGGGTGTTCACACAACACCACCGGAACTTGAAATTGCTTGTGGAAAAGGCTACAAGATCGTCAAGATATATGAAATTTGAACTTTCGAACGTATGATCGGTTTGTTTACAGATTACGTGAAAACTTTCCTAAAATGGAAAACTGAAGCTTCAGGGTATCCAGAAGGTATCACCGACATCACAAATCATGAACTTGATATTTTCATTGACACATTCGATAGAATAAAAGATCTTAGACTGGATAAGACCATGATTTAGAACAACCCTAGTCTCCGTTTCATAGCCAAGCTGTCTTAATGATCCTTGGGAGGAATGGATGAACGAGATCCACATACAGAAGACATTATTCCTCACACTGATGCCGGAGTCTGGGCTTTGGCTAAGCAAACCGATTTAAAAATCTAATGTCGTGGTTACAAGACAGAAACATATAGTTTATGTACGTTACACAGCTGACGCATACAATACGTCGAAGTCCACGCTACAGTTAAATTGTATAGACTCTTCGATTTTGTCGGTCAGAGGGTATTGCACTGTGATACCGATAGTTGCATTATTGTAGCTAAAGACGTCCCAGAGGCAGAGAGGTTTGCCGGCGATTTGACAGATGAAATTGGTGCTGAAACTACAACTGACAGCTTTGTTTGCACTGGTCCTAAATCCTACGCTGTTCGCTTAGTAACAAAACAATAGTGAAGTAGATCATATTAATAAAGCTAAGTGTTTAACATTAAGAAAAACCAGTAAAAATATTATATGTTTTGAAGGCATGTTAAAAATATTGTT
>JABUQX010020990.1:40000-42500 GCA_015478945.1 Trachelipus rathkii
ACTGGCTTCCAGGTTGAACGACAAAAATTTACTGGAACAAGGAACCAAAATTACCTTTTACCGTACAGGAGAAATGGGTCTGCTACCGTTCTTCTCACAAGATGACAATCTTGTATTTTGTCACGAAATTAAAGGACTCATGGAAGAAATGGGTCTTCCTGAATATTGTCCAGATGATTGGCGCCTATTTATTGACAGGTCAAAGCGAAGTTTGAAATGTGTACTTCTACACAATGGGAACAAATATGGTTCAATACAAATTGCTCACTCAACGAAAATGAAAGAAGAATATAACACCATAGCTTTGGTCTTGGAGAAGATAAGGTATCATGAACATCAATGGGTGATTTGTGTGGACTTAAAAATGGTCAACTTTCTCCTTGGACAGCAAAGTGGCCACACCAAATATCCTTGTTTCTTGTGCCTCTGGGATAGCAGAGACAACACACACCACTGGGTTAGAAAAGAGTGGCCTAACAGAGAGAACATGGACATTGGGGAAAAGAATGTTATTAACGAACCCTTAGTTGAAAGAGAGAAAATCATCCTTCCTTCACTACATATCAAGCTGGGCCTTATGAAACAGTTTGTAAAGGCTCTTGATAGATACGGATCAGGCTTTGAATATATATGAAAAAAAATTGCCACAGTTGAGTACTGAAATAATTAAAGTTGGAATATTTGACGGCCCACAAATAAGAAAACTAATTAACGATCCTGCTTTCGTAAATTCGATGAATGAGGTTGAGCAAAAAGCATGGACTTCATTTGTTGCAGTTGTCCTTGTCTGAAATTATCTCAGCAAATGCAAAACTGGAAACTATGTTGAAATAGTAAACGAGATGCTTAACAGTTTCAAATCCCTTTGGTGCAACATGAGTATTAAGGTTCACTATTTACACAGCCCCCCCCCCCCCCCCTTTTTGGGGGGGAAAAAAACCGTTTTCCTGAAAATTTAGGACACACCAATGAGGAACAAGGTGAAAGATTTCACCAAAACATAAAGACGATGGAAACAAAATATCAAGGACGCTGGGACATCAATTAATACGCTGATTACTGTTGGAGTTTTTGAAAAGGAACTGTTCCAAAAATACATTCAAGAATGTCAACGGAAAAGAAGCTTCCGAAATATTAGGTGACTAGTTGGTTTCATCGATGACGTTATCCTTTATCTTTGTATGTATACTTGATACATAATATTAGGGTTGGGATTAAAAAAACCCGTTCGTTTTTTTTTTTAAAAACACGTTTTTTTTTTAAAAAAACGAGAGGCCAAAATTTTTTGTTTTTTTTTTGTTTTTTTTTAAATTACTTATTTTTCATATATATCAAGTCATTTTAGGGTATTTAGCATTAAAATACAGTAAATAAAATATGTTAAAGAGGTATACAATATATAAAGTAGAGTTTAGTACTTTATTAATTAAAGTTTTTTAGTGCTACTAGGGCATATAATGTTATTACATTTCACATGATCTGATTTATTATTATTATTATTATTATTATTAATTATTATTTATTATTATTATTATTATTATTATTATTATTATTATTATTATTATTATTATTATTATTTTATTATTAATATAATAATATAATATCTATATATATATATATATAATAGTAATATATATATATATATATATATATATATTATTATATATATAATATATATATATATATATATATATATATAATATTATACATATATATATATATATACAGTAATACATATAATTTATATATATATATAATTATATATATATATAGTATATATATATATATTTATATATATATATATATACTATATATAATTATATATATATATATACAGTATATATATATATATATATATATATATATATATATATATATATATATATATATATATATTATATATATATATAATATATATATATTATATAATATATATATATTATTCTTCATCTACCTTTTCTCTCCCCAAGACTGGTGGTAAGGTGCGTAACAAGCATCAGAAAAGAAAAGCAGTAGAAGAATTTGACAAAATTCGAAAAGAAAGCCCAGCCTTACCCACCCCCTCTGTACCATTAATTATTAAGGAATCGTCGCAGTCAGAAAATTCCACCCTAGAGCTTCAGGACCGCGACCGATCCTCACTATGGTAAATCGTCCAGTGTAAGGGTTCATCCTTGACCAGGTGGCCCCAACGCATAACCCCCTCACATAAAAACCCCGACATTCTCTCTTATTATGCACACTTTCTTCTCGCCTCTGCAAACTCACATTTCTCTCCTTCAGACATTTCGTTTACTGACTTAATCCACCTTTTCTTCGATCTCCCACCGGTCGGTTTTTTCAAAACACACCCGGCCACTATACATCTCTTAAAACGCAACTATCATTCTCCTTTCGCACATGACCAAACCATCTCCACCACATCTTTCATTTTATTTCTCTCGTTTTCCCCCTTTCTTCTTACACCACACAACTCTTAATATGTTCATTCCTCATTTTA